>JAULKK010316190.1:0-11652 GCA_032355705.1 Rubia peregrina
GAGTGTCCCACATTGGTGGTTGACAAAGTATTTCTTTAATATATAAGATCATGGGTCACCTCTACATAGTACCAATTGGTTTATGATAGAAGCACATGAATCTTACAATATTGATTGTCATTTTGTGCATGAGATGGTATCTTTTGGCAAGCTCAAAATTGCTCATATTTCTACTGACTTGCAGTTTGCTGACATCTTTACAAAGGGGTTACCTCGTCCTTAGTTTGACTTCATACGTTCCAAACTTTGTGTTGTGTTGCAACCAGTCCTACGTTTCGCTTGAGGGGTAATAAAAATATAATTGATTTAGAATCAGGATAAAAAAGTAATAGTCTTTCTGATTGATTTTGTATATATCATGTTCCATATTTGTTTCTACTTTGTATAGTCTTTGTACTAAATATATATATATATATATCAATACACACAACAATAATTATTTGTGAATTTTGTAAATTACTTATAAATCCTGTTAAACACACTCATTATCTCTCCAGAAAAAAAATTATAACGAATATTCATGGGAATGATGAAATTTGTCCCACTAAAGGCAAAAAAAAAACAGAATTTGAATGTTGAATTTATGACTGCTCACAACAAGGCAAGAAATGATCACTTGACCAATCTACCGACCGATAGGGGAAAAGGAGGTTTAAAATGGGCAAGTATTTGCCTTTTCTTTTTTGCTTTCCTTTTTTACGCCACCCCTTTTTCTTTACAGCCATCATCCTAATGCTATGGTTAAGTCACATGTTTACACGAAATTAGATTTATTTATAGAATTACAAAATGCTAAACTAGTCATTGCTTAGATTATACTCCTCTCCTCCGTTTCTCGGTTTTCTGGATAATGCCAATAGTGAGTAAAAGTCAATTAGCATCAAAAGATGCTCAAGTGCTTCATAACTTATGACTCGTTTTACTTTTTCCATCAAGGGGATCCTTTTTATGACTTTTATCATTTGCGTTGATTCTAACACTTTTCATATAAAGTGAGTTACTCTTTTATAGTTTTCTAATAATTTGTGTAAAAATTGAAACATAATTAATTTAATGAAGTATATCGATATGATGTAGATATAATACCCCCGTTTCTTAGATGCGACACCATAACTTTAAGTGTTTGGATTTAGGTGAATGAAATGAGTGGATGGTATTGAATTTAGGAATGGAAAAGTAGAATGAATGGATGAAATTGAAGGGATCTTGTCATAAAATAAAAGTGTGTCAAATTCACAAAAACAACCGAAAAAGAAAGTGTGTCACATTCAATGAAACAGAGGAAATGTCAATATTAGAATATTCTACCTATTTTAGAACGTGTACTTGTGTTTCTGTGATTTGACATTCATGTCTTACGATGGTGTCGACGTTTTAACATGGTGAGAATAATATTGAGGGGTTGAAGGTGCCTTAATCTCAGCGGTGGATTTAGAATTAAAAAATATAAAGGAGGGCGATGTTATCTCTCATGAAATTTTTTTATTGTTAATTTTTATTGCTATATGTTCAAATTTCTTAAAATTTAAGAAAATAAGATACGGCAATTTATATATTAGAATTTTTTTCAATGCATAAAAATTATTAATTTATGATAATTTATAAAAACTAATTATAACGTACAACATGTAAAAATTTATATATTATTAACTGAAATATTGAGGTATTATGATAAAATTATATTATTATGTAAAATAAGCTATTTTCTTATCACCTAAATATTTATTCTGCAATTTTAAAATGAATTCAAAAAAATTATATAATTTATTAGTATCTGGTATATACACGGACCATGAAGCCTTAGCATAAGAACCACCTCGCTACAACCAGTTCACTAACCACTCATAAACGAACCAAGTTCACTTTGCTGTCAAATAAATGATCCAAGAATAAGTGCAGAAGCAACACTCACCACGACTCCCTCTATAAACCACGATCTCGAAGAAGGGAGCACATCACGCGATCTAGGATCGCACGATTAAGGCGCCTATTTTACATAAGCCTATGGTAAGCAACTTTTTCTCACTATTTGCAAAGAAAACACTTACACCAACTACAGTATCGAAGCCTTCTCCACAGGGACATCTCTGAGATTTCTTGTAGGTGCTCGAAGGAGTAGAAATCGTCAAGCTGATCCAGAATTCTATCGTTGATTGGAAGGATTTCTCGCATCAGTGGCGCCATCTGTGGGGATGGTTTTTTCCTACTTGGTTTTGATGGTCCTCTGGAAAGGGCGGAGACCACCCCAGAACCACTGTCCACTCAACAAACACACAAATAAGGAATGAAATACATGGTGGAGCGGACAAACAATAAATCGACTGGATAAACCTAAAGGGAATCGCAGACAACAACTAGTACAAACAACGAACCCTCTGAAACAGGCCAAACAAAACCACGATGACAGTATAGATGTATGTCTGCAATCTTTACAATAAGAACCAATGATGAAGGCATGGAAGAGCAGTTGCAGGCAAAAGGAAGGAGTTAGAATATCAGGCCAGGGATACTTTAACAAGGGCACACCCAAGGGTAGCACGCATAAGGAAGTCAATGGAAAATGTATGTTTCTGATAACACCATACTCATATATGCAAAACCCCCTCCTTTCCCATGAGAACGTAGAGATAAGAATCACTTAGCAATGGAACTTGGCACAGTAGATATTGCTTTAGGAATACTTGGAAAAACCATGTTCATGCCAGTTAAAGTAATTCGAGTAAAGAATGGACGGTCAGAGCCCCACAGGTGGTATCAGCTACACGAATGGTCAACAAAATACGCCTGGCCAACTCAATAGAGCAACCCACCCAATTCAGCCTTAGGCAGTACAATCAAAATAAAGATTAAAAACTTGTAGTAAACAAAGCAATACTTACAACTAGAATACAGTATAACAATAATACTTGGTCACAAGACCAGTAAAATATTTATTAATATTAAAGTACATCCATCTATATCCTTTCTCTCTTGTAGTGGCCCCAGTGTGGGAGCACTATCCTCCTCACCCAGTAGGTAAAGCGTGCCACTGAGAATGGAGACATCGCTCTGTGCCAAACCTACCATCCCACAGCCCAAGTAGCAGACTTACAAAAACACCCACCGCCTTCGCTTTGCATCTTCTTCTCCTAGCTACAACCTGGAGAAAACTTGGGGTCCATCACATGTTAGTTCTTCCACGTTCCTATATTAGTGGGTATCCGTGATGACATCAGGACAACATCATCCACCCCTCTTCCACATCCACTAATCTCATCTGTCGATCCTACTATAATCCATAAAAAACAAAACACTCATCAAAATACAATAACATACAAAAATAGCAATAAAAACTATAATAAATACTTACGCCAAGTGTCAATGACCTCAGGCCACCTCACAAATAATGGGGCTTACACCCCCATCCAACTGGAGTAAGAGCTCCAAACTACTCTGGCCATCACTTAACCGGTGATGCGCCCACCTCATACTACGGGTAGCCCCGACATCCCAAACAAAGGTAAGATAATTGTAAAACACGGAGATCATTAATCCCACAAGGATAATGTTTAATGCACTTACTAAAAGGTACTTCCCAAAAATATTCTCTCAAAACCACAATGGCGTGAATGCTCTAATAACACCCATTTTATAGTCACAACCTAGCCTTGGGAAGGCAACCCTTTATACCTAATAAACTTGAAACGATACGTTCACTCGTTCTCCAAAAAACTGGCTAACGAATGAGTCAGTCTTGAGAAACCAAATGCCGCATTATTCTCAAAATAAAGAATCTGAACAAACCTTGCCCACGTGGCATTGTTATCCATAGCCCACTTCCTCGTTGTCCCAATGGACAGTCTAAATACCAGCTCATAATAACAACATCCCAAGAAATTAGATACATAGGAATTCACCTTAAAAAATTCATGTACTTCAATCCTCTAGAGAGAAAATCCACATTTCATCCATTCTCGCTTGTCAAAATGACACAAGAAATGGAATCACCTATGAACTCTATTGACAAAGAAGACACCCAACCCTCGTGACAGACACAGGATCGTCCACGACTTCAGATATGCATAGAAACACACTAGCCAACTAGACAAGTGGAAGATCACCTAATTTCTTAAACACGATCCATTAAACCTCAACCTCATAGAGACCCAAACACCTGAGACCATGCCTATGGAAACCTAAGACTGTCTACCAGCAAGAAAACCAAACAAAGCCCGTGGCGGATACAGGAATGTCGCTCACTAGTTCGTATATGCCTGGAAACACACCAGCCAATGACACAAGTGGAAGATCACATTCTTCTTTAAACACAAAGCCCTTAAGCCTAAAAATCCATAGAAACCTAAAACCTTGAGTCCGGACCATTAGAAGTCTAAGACCATTCATCATCAACAAAACCAACCACACCCCATAGCATATACAGAAAGATAGCATGCGACTTCGCATACCCCTGGAAAATACACCAGCCAGCTACACAAGTGGAATATCCCCTAACTTCCTAAATTGCATCTAGCACACACCCTCCCTCCTCAAAAAAATCAAACAAACTCAAACACCCAAAATAAGGTTACCTCACAAGAATACGTAATAGTCACCATAATAAAATGGAGTCCTTGTAATGTGACAATATAACCTAAGACGCTTCACCAAATAACAAAAACAATTACACCTCGATCCAGTTGGAGGGAGATTTCCCATAGCTTCACAAACGCTTGGAAAACCACCAGGCAGCGATCAAGTGCACAATCACTTGCCCCCCAATCGTGAGGTTAAAATTCCCAAACCCCAAACTTAGTGGAGCCAAATATCCAAGGAAAAGTATTACCAACAAACCAAGTACACTTAAACACATTAGATAACCCTAGCTATGACCTAACATAGTTCAGTATTCATCCCCAAAATACTACCTTTAGATCGTAACCTATCACCCTACAAACTCAAAGCACACTTTAAGGGAAACATGACAAAATAATTCTTATAACATGAAACCAAACATACAAAAAAAGTACAGAATAAAAGACACAAACAAAACCACACAATATTCTAACTGTACATGGGCCACAGTTCTACAAACCTAAATTCAACAAAATAAACACCATCACTCTAAATCATAAAAAACACAAACACATTATTAATAAAACTTCATGCCTTATGGAAAAAAATTCCATGCCTAACCAAAAATTACGTAAATTAAACCACATTATGCTCCCTCTCTTACACACTATCCCCAACATAGTGGTGACATCGTTAAGTGCTTCTTTATTTCTCCCTTCGGTTCACTGGTATAGCCAAATATGCCATACGAAGGATAAACATCCATATCAGTTCGGCCACCCCTTTTCTTAACCACCTCCTCCTCATACTTATCCACCTTGTGTTTCTTAAGCTATTTTAGCAAAGGCAACTATTTCATCAGGCTTTTTTGACTTTTCCATGAGATAAAAAATGTCTATCATTAGCGAAGTTTCGGGCAAAATCCTCGTCCAACTCCCACTTAGCATTTTCTATTGTCTCGAAAATAGTGTCGACATCCTTCAACCCCTCAATAAAGGGATCAGAGTTCTTGGTGTGAATGCTCTCCCATGCATGACACGACCCCACATTCATGATCTTGGCATACATGTCAGCAAAGAAATCATAAAATTCTCTTTTTTCACCAACCTATTCACTAAAACTCGAGGGTACCTTAAACTAGCGTGATCATTCTTCCATTGCTCAGATAGTTGTTCGCACGAGAAGTCATATACCTGATCCTTCTGATCACTCAAACTTTGTTCCTCGGCCACCTCTACTTCCAATTTGGAATTTTGTTCCTCAGTTCGTGCCAAATCCATTTCGAACTCAGCCTCCTGCTCTGGCAAACCCTTCACCACTTCAGCATAACCAGCCAAGCACTAGGTCATAGTTACCATAGTACCACCCAGCTGAAACCAAACAAAAATCATTACCGGTGACATAACGACACACTATTAAACCAAATATAGTTACCGTACCTCAGCGGTAGAATCAAATAACGTTGCAGTGTCCTTCGTATCTTCTAAAATCAAACCATGAGGATCAGGCGCCCTTCTAGCCTCCAAATCCTTTCCACCTATAGAAACATCCCCAGCGGGCGGTGAATGGGAAAAATGTTAGCCTCATTGGCTCCACCACAACTTCGTCCAGAGCCCCCCTCACTCCCCCCAGCCAAAATCA
The DNA here is from genome assembly GCA_032355705.1 of Rubia peregrina. NCBI lineage: Eukaryota > Viridiplantae > Streptophyta > Magnoliopsida > Gentianales > Rubiaceae > Rubia > Rubia peregrina. Next base: position 6,193 of record JAULKK010316190.1, read on the forward strand.
TTTGTGGTAGGTTGACGGGCTACATTCACCTCACTAGCTCTCGCACCCGACCCCTCACCAACCTTTTACTTCTTGTTTTGCCGAGGGTTAAACTAAGCATCCCCGTAACGCCCCTCGATTCACCTTTCAGCATTACCTGAACCAGTCGCATTAATCTTTGGCAGTGTCATTCCTGCATAAAAATGCATAATCATTAATAAAAGAGAGTAAATACACTTCATAAAACCAATAGAATTAAATGCATATAAATATTATAAAAATTAATGTCAAAAGTGACAACCTCACTATCCCCTGAGTTTGCTTATCTTCACGGAATGCGCATACAATTCTACCACAATATTCCTCTCATTCGTCAATTTTCCTAACTTATCTGCTTCCTATCCATGGTGGTATATACACAGGCCACAATACCCATCATAAGAAATAGCCCACAACAACCAAGTTCGCTAACCACTTGGAAATTAACCAAGTCCACTTCGCTAACAAGTATATAGTCCGCTAACAAACGCTTGGTTCCCGAAAAGACACATAAGCTTCTCATATCATGACACCTCCTGCTAGGCCACGATTTAGGAGAAGGAAACACACGATGCAATCAATAATCGAGGCCAATAAATAAAGACATGGAACACCAGAGGAAGGTAAGAAACTTTTTATGTACTATAAAGAAAAGATACTTTCATACTTACCAGGGCATCGAAGCTTGCTCCTGGGGGGAATTTCTAGCAGGTATTGGGTGGGGTATAGCTTACTATGCCAAGGCCTATCGTTATCTGGAATGATGGCCCCGCATCACATGGGAATAGCTAAATTCCACAAGGGCATTGGTTTGTCATCCACACCTTTAACAAACATATGCATGTCCCTCCTCTTCCCACAATTGCTGGGAAAATCTTTCACAAGCTAAACCCCGGAAATATTGGATAAAGAGTAGAACACTTTCCTCGACTTCCTACATTGACCATGTGCTAAACCTTGTAAAATTTCCCACATTTACTAACTTTCATATATGTTTACACACCTTCACAAAATTAATCATCATGGTGACACCCCTTTTATGAAGCTGGGAAAGAGCAACCCCATAAGCCTCCAATACACCCACCACAAAATTCAAGATATTATGCTTATTAACAAATACCCAGTGAGAGAGTTCACCCATTTTCAGTGGTGATAGGTATTTTATTCTCACATCCATCCAAGTTTGGATGATTTTTTTCCAGAGTCACTTAGTCACCCTTAGTCATAACACTATTTCTATCATGCACATCATGACTACTCTATTCCCCCACCACTCTATCATCCCTAATGACCACCTCATCCCTAGAGTTCACATTACTACGTGACACACCATTAACACACAATTCAGGTTGGGCAGCAGAGGACGATGATTCAGAATGTGCATCCACTATATTTGTAGAAAAAGGAACAAAAATATAATCAGTATCTTCAATAGAGGACATCCCTAGCGAATAACCACGCGATATCTGCTTATGCTTTTAGAAACAAGGTAAATCCTTGATGAGATGGTAATTGCATGTTTTCATAAGGTATTTAGCCCACTTTCTTTACACTTTTGTTGGTGGTTAGTTAGGTTTATGAGTGTTTTTCATGATAGAGGTTTAAAACTACTTTCTTTGGTTATTTGAATTAACTCTTCTATTTTGTGAGACATTTGTGACTTAATAGGATTATTCCTCCACGAGTTGATCTACCTAATTTTGTGAGCATAGATGAATAGCGTCTTTGGAAGGGTCATTTGCAAGAATGGTATTAGATAGAAGGTCAATCACAAGGTTCGAATGTCGTTGGATATGATGGTTGAAGATTGGAGAAGTTTAGGAGAAGAAAGAGGCAAAAGAGAGTAAGTTTTCAAGCAAGGATCATATATGTGTATCTGCACTGTTGAATCAAATTATGGAATATATGAAGCAAAGATGGTGAAGACCTAGGAGAGGTTCCCCAAAGTTATCACACTTAATGTCTGCAAATGACAACATATTCTTCATGGAATGCACTAAACAAGCTATCCTATATTTGGAAAGTGATACGGGGGTCCTCTTGAGTGATCATAGTTCCTAGAAATGCCCTGGCAAGTCCAGCTTCTTCGAAGACCTGCAAGAAAGGTCCAAGGGAGAAGGCTCTGACGCTCAAGTAAGTGTGTGGCTATCTTTCTGTATTTCTCACTGTGAAATAGACTTACCTTCATATGTATTTATAGGTCCTTTTAGACATGTGACCATGGCTATCATGTAATAGTTACCTCTCTTAGATCGTGGTCTAGCAGAGGTTATCGGGGTAGGTGTACTTCTCCACCTTTTCTGCAATTGGTTGCATGCTAACGAAGTATCATGACTATCTAATGGGTGTTTAGAAAGGCAATTCACGTATTGGGCTTTTGCAGGTGGTATATATACCATAAGCCCCCAAGCGGGAAGTCATAATGTGTGAAGTTTGGGGATGCTATTTTTGGCGGACTGAGGAGTATACTTTTTTGCCGTGTGAGGAAAAATATATATTGCTTAGGTTTGTTGGAAAATGGAAGAGTGTGTGAGAAAGTGAGTAGGACTTCTTGGGTAGAGGAAAGTATATATGGTAAGTTTAAAATGTCACTTTATGATGATCGATTAATATTCCATTTTCTTAGGGAAGTGGGTAATGTTGTCTCAAATATTGAGGATAGATTTCATGTATAAGTGAACCGACATATGTAGTAATCATTTTGGAGCGCGTTTAATGTGTGACGACTCCATTTTATAACTGATAAAAGTTATTGATCGCCTTGAAAAGGTGCATTTTCAGAAAGGTAGCTTTATCTTTTCAAGCCTATAAAAGCGTAAACCGTGTTAGAAGGACTTATCTTGTTTCCTTTGTTTTCAAAAGCATAAGAAAATTTTGGATGACTGTCTGTTAGAGCGCTAATTAGTATAAGGTACATATTGTCTCTCTCTCACTACACACAGTAAGGCACATGTAGTGCATATCATTCCATCCTAATGACCATGCAGAAGCCAATATAAGATCTAAGATGTATATATAGCTAGCCGGATCTATAAAATACAGACATGGACATGCATGAGATATTATTTTATTTTTTTGTGTAAAAAGGGTGAATATTCTGATTCTTTTTTAGAGCATTTTTGTGAGAAACATTTTATAAAAAATTAATGAGGCACTAATTTAGGAATGGGTTATTAAAAGCGGTTTTACCGTACCAGAGAATGCAGATTTAAGTGTCTTTTCTAGCTCCGTCTTTAATCATGCTAGGGTTTAGGGTTTTCAAACACGATGGTTGTGGCATCTGAGTTTTCACTGTCTACTGCCCACTGCCCACCCTAATTTGGGAAGTAGTGTGAGAGTTGATGGTGATGTTAGTATGAGTGATGAGGTAGTCGACGTAGAGGATGAAGTCGCAGAAGAGAGGGGTATTAAACTGGGGATGATAAATTATGTATTATGTCTGAGAATGATTTAGTTTCCTTGAAAAGTTATTAAAAAATACTCGTTGTTGGCAAGAGAGTGTTGAATTCTCCTACCGGGTATTTTGGAGTGTACGAGAATCAAGTGCTTTATGGATTGGCCATACCCATCCCGGATTTCATGTTGGGTGTGTTAGAGGCTTGCAGAGTTACTCTTTCTCAACTTCATTCTCGGGTATGTCCATGATAATTTGTTTTATGAGTGTGTAAGGAGGTTGGTAAGGAGTTGAAAATAGATGGTTTTACTAGATTTTTTCAACTTCGAAGAGCGGGAAGGGAAGGAAAGTGGTTCAACATTTACCCTAGTGTCTCTGAGATTCACCTAGTGGAAAAATTTCCCAGTAATTGCAGGGTGTAGAAAGACAAGTGCATTTTCGTTAAGTATACGGACAATAAGGTTATGCCGCTAGGAAAAGTTGATGTGCCCCTTGATAGGCAGTTAGATAAGTTGGGGCACTTGAAGAAAAAGATTAGGATTGTGAGGGAGCTGGCTCCTTATTCAGTTAAGATAGGAAGGCCTAAGGGAAACCGAGGTTGTAACTCTTTATTTTGTGAGTTAGTTATTCTATTATGTACTTCGTGTTGGCTATTTAATTCAATGCAATGTATTTGCAGAGGCGGTGCTGTCAAAGATATGCATGAGTGTGTAACACCCCAGATCTATGACTAACTTACTTAATGAAATTACCGATTAAACTGGGGTGTATCACCAAGAATCCAATGGGTCGGATTACTTACGTGCAGTAATGAGCAATACAAATTACGCGGAAGCGATTTTAGAATTCAAAACCTAACCTACAATTACAATGAAAGTCTTATAATAAGTGGTTTACTTGGTTTAACAGTAAAAGTTCTAAATTGGTTTCTAGATTCAAAAGATTATCCAAGATCCTATCCCCAAATGAATTAATGGTGTCACATACGAGCTCTCACTCTATCGGCTCAGCTACACCTATTATGGTTGTTTAAACGAGGGTAAGCTCCTTTCTTAGTAAGGTTCCATTGCCAGTATTTTCCAAGTGGAGTTTTAGTGATCACATAAAACAAATAACCATATAAATTCTAGCACATAGTAAAAGGAGATAGGTGGTTGCCAAGGCGCTGTCAAGTGCCAATAAGGCAATTCTAACTAACATGCAGGGAATAACCTCTTCAGTAGAGCCAGAAGGCTATCGGATCCAAAAGTTCATTCCCATCAATCATGCCCAAGATGTTCAGTTACGAGCTCGTATCAGTACCAGATGGTTATCCAAGTATACCAAAACTTCACGAGTAAACTATCTAGTCGTACGATCCTATCAATACCATTCCCCGCCGATCTAGACCGAACTACAATCGCGACGGGGACCCCGATAAACACAGACAAGTAATCAAGTAGAATGCGCCAAAGTTTGACACGGCAAGATAAAGTACAAGTCAGTCGTCCACATATAATATCACAATAATTAAGCACGGTGCGATAAAGTACACGCCGTATATAATTAGTATGAAAATAAAATAATTAACAAAAATAATCACAAGATTTAAAATAACATTTTATGCATAATCTAACATTTCCAATAGCAAATTTAAATCAACAAACCTAACATAGCCTGCAATAATCCCTTTTTAAATTAATTCGTTTGGGGTGATGAAAACACTCATTTGGAAGGAAGGTAGACTCGATTGAGATTACCGTAGCTCTACCATAACCTAATCTGAACAGCTAAATTTCCGCGTTCTGTTTGTATTTAGATTGATATCTTTTGAATTTAATCTGAAGAAACTAACCCTCGAACCCCACCAATGATATATATGTATATACACACAGTCTTTCAAGGAAAAAATTCCAAAAAAATTGAAGACTTGTATGCGTTCAATTGGAGCAAAAGGCGATAACGCTCGCCCGCAGTGCCCCCACCTGCCCAACACCACAGGCCTTGGTGGAGGAGGTAAATTCACGGTAGCCCAGCGCCAGGATCGTTGGCCGGCCATACTCGGTGCG
>JAULKK010316200.1:479-11652 GCA_032355705.1 Rubia peregrina
TTTGCATCAATGAGGTCACTCACCTTGAAACCCAAGTTTGGCAAGGTGTCTTGTTCATAACGGGTGGGGTTTTGTTGGTTTGGGATCCAGTTGTACTGGATATCAACCCTGGTTCTTGTTATAATCTTCCACTTCAGATGTGATTTTATGAGCTCGAGACCCCATAAGACTTCTCTTCATCCCCATGAGTCAGTTGCCTTCTGTTTGTTATTTGGTAGATCTTGTCTCTGACAGTATTTTGCCAGGAAGAATTTTGGAGAAAAATGACTCTTTGTTATTGTTATTGATTAACGACCATGCTAGTTTCCCAAGCATCGCCTGGTTCATCTGTGTTGTCGAACGCATACTGAGTCACCCCTTTCATTTCGAGGTGTAGATCTTCTTCCATGATTTCCAGTGTATTCCTCTGCCTTACGGGTCACTTGCCCATATGAATCTTGTCATGTATTTATCCATTTCTTTCGTATCTGTTACTGGAATCATAAAGGTTCTAATGGTATATTGAGAAAGAGAAGTGATAATAGGGTGATTCTTCCCATTACCTACATGTTACTTTTCCTCCACGCAGCCATCTTTGATATAATCTTTTGTAGCAAGCTATTAAACAGTCTAACCTTCGATCCTCCGAAGTTTAGGTTATGTCCAAGATACTTTCCTCGTAGGAGGTCAGGCTTGATATTGAAGGTTAGCTTGATCAAGTTTGTTGTGAATAAATCTATATTTGGCCTTATCAGGAGTGACACTTTGTCAAAGTTTAGCCTTTGTCCTGAGTAGGCTGCGAACAGGTTGAGTGTAGATGCTATTTTCCACACTCCTGGCTCCGTAACCTCGAAAAAGAGGACGCAGTCGTCTGCGAACATCAAATTGGTCACTTGTGGTATCCCTCTGCCACACTGCACCCCTGTGTAAACATGTTGGAAGGGTGCAAATGCTATCATCGAGGACAATGCTTCTTGGCAGATTATAAAAAGGAAGGGGGACAACAGACAACCTTGTCTTAAACCTTGGCGCAGTTCAAATCTGTTTGAGCATTCTCCGTTAAACTTGACTGCGTACGTTACTGTAGTGACACACTCTATAACCCATTTGATCCAATTTGTTAGGAACCCCATCCTCTCCATATTTTTCTCCTGAAATCTCTAAGACTCTTGATCGCAAGCCTTGTTCATGTATATTTTCATTTATGGTAGAAGTTTTTTCCCCATTTTATGCTTTCAAATATTCTCAATCATTTCATGCGCTATTAAAGATTTTTCTACTATTGATCTACCCTGGACAAATGCTGCTTGATTGCTAGATATAAGATCTCATTATCTTTTTTAAATCTATTATCCAATATTTTCGCTATTATCTTTTACTTAACATTGCACAAGCTAATTGGATGCAAATCAGATGGTATTGTTGGTACCTTGACTTTAGGGATGAGTGTTGTTGGTGTTGTTTCACTCCTTCCGTATTCTGCCAGTGCTGAAAAACTCCTTGACTGCTTTTGTTATTTCTCCTCCCACCTCGCTCCAGTAGTGTTGGTAGAATCCTACCGTGATGCTGTCTGGACCTTGTGATTTTCATTCCCCATCTGAAATACCGCTATCTTCACCTCCTCTGCAGTGATTGAGGCATCTATATCCCTACATTGTTCATTGGTCACTGTCGGCCTGATTAACTCCAGAACATCCTTGATTGTTGATTGTCTGAAGGCGTCCTATGTAATCACAGATTCCTTGACAAAAACCGTGCTGACGTGGTCTACCACGAGATCCCTTAGTTTTCCCGGATCCATGATCCATGTCCCTTCGATGTCTTTCAGCCGAGTGATGTGGTTTCTCCCCTATTTTTTCGTGCCCATTTCTAGAAGAAATTCATATTTTTGTTTCATTCTCTGAACCAATTAGCTTTTGGCCTCTGCTTCCAGAAATCAAATTGATAGGCTAAGAGATCATCCAGCCGATCTACTGCCTCTATTGACTTGTTAAAGTCTTCCCGCAATTGCAGCCTCTGAATTTCATTCCTCTTCCTCCGAATAATTGTTTTGAGGCACCTAACATTTTCCCCGCTCCAATTTGACAACCTCTGCATTGTCATTGACAACCTATGGTCTAGCTAATCCATTTGCCTATGTTAAGTGTTTTGTCCGCTCCCTTGCTGTCCTACTTAACTGGTTTTTTCCCACACGGACCTGATGATATCCTTTACCTCTGCCCTGGAACCCAGAAGGACTCAAACTTTGGTACCAAGGTATTCTGGATCCCTCTATGTTGGTAATGGGTATGAACGGTAATAGGGACATGATTTGATCTCATTATAGCATGGTTGGCCAACCTGTATCTCAGGAACATAGTGAACCATGCCTTATTTGCAAAGACTCTATCTAATCTCTCTAACATTTGTTCATGTCCCCTCCGGCCATTTGACCAGATAAACCAGAGACCTTTGTTTGACAGTTTCGTGAGATCAAAGATGTTGATCAAATCGATGAGGTTTTTTGTATCTCGTTTTTTAACTTGGAAACCGCCTCTCTTATCCTCATCTCCTAGTACTTGGTTGTAGTCACCAACAATCAAGAGTGGTAACTGGAAACTAAGAAGTTCTCCTTTGAGGTGCTTCCACACTTCTGCCCTATACTTTCTTACCGGATGCCCATGCAAAAGAGCTAACATTCATTCTTCCCCCGTAATGGAGGTAATCCTACACAGTACAAAATGTTGGCAGCTTTTTGCCACATGTAATCGGATCTCGGGGGGTCCATGCTACACATAACCCTCCTTTTGATCCATTGGCATCCTCTACATGCCAACTAGTGAAATACGACCCATCTAGCCACTTAGTCATGAAGACTGTAATGAAGACATTTTATATTTGGTCTCCATGAGAAATGAAATATTGGGTTTATACTGAGATGCGAGTTTGTTCAGAACACTTACTGTCAAAGGGTGTGTCTGCCCCCTGCAGTTTCAACTGAGTAGATTCATATGGTTTTTGGTGATTGTTTTGGAATAACCACCGAAAATTCACAGATAAGTTCTTCGCTGCCACTAATCCCAGTCATGAAGACTTGTTCAAAGGTTCTTGACCCCACTATGACCAACTTTCCTTGCTTAACCCCATCATTAAAGTCGATGAGGTTTTTTGTATCTCTTCGTTGTTACGATTCTTCTTGACGAAGGCTAAATCCCCCAACTTCCCTTGAAGTGACCTTTTCCTATTATCTCTAAGCTTCCTTGTCGTGGGCATGAGTTCTTTGATCGCCAAAGTAATTATTTACCTGTTAAGATTCATTTAAAATGTTATCATAATTATGTGTATCTCATTGCAATAAATAAAAGTAAATATCAAACTACCTAATTTGTCTCACTAATTATAAAATATCATCATTTAATAGTTGGTCGGTCTAAAATAAGACTTTGTCATATATAATAAATAAATAATATGTATACATATTTTTTATCAAAAGAACTCTATCATTGTTTTAAAAAATTTGAACATTTTTTTATTTCACATTATGTGTTTATTTGGATTTTCTTTAGTGATATATATATAGATAGTATGAAATATTTGTGGTTTTTAAATAAGTATATCTTTAGAAGTGATATATTTTAACAAGTTATGATTGATTATATATGGTAAAAAATTATAATTAGCAACATATTATAATATCATTATGTCATATTTAGACAACTTGAGTTTAGGCTAATCAAAATGACTCAATATCCCCGGTTGACAACAAAAAATAATAATTTCTATTATATGGTGATTGTAATTAATGATAAATAATTTCTACGTCAAACATTGAAAATAAAAGTGTACATTTTTCTATGTGACCGAGCTAGTATTAATTAATTTTTAAAAATTAATAGTTAACTAATTTGTGATATACCTTACTGATGTGGTAATCCTACCAAGTAAAGTCTTTGTTGTTCACCGTTAATTACCGCTTCCTGCAAAACAGATCCCAAAAGTGATTTCGGGGAAAATGATGCTATGATCAAGTCAACACTTTCCTTAAATAATTTGAATTTCTCAATATAGCTTCACTTACCTGAGCCAGTGTTTCTCTCCCTGTATTTATCGCCTCTCGTGGTTGTGGTTCGACATTGTTCGGGTTTGAGATCGCAGGTCATGTCGTGATCACTATCTTCCCGGTTAGTGTCCACGTGTCACCTTTCTCGGTTTATAGTTGAATCCACGATCACCATGTTCCTTTTTTATCGGCTTTCTGTTGACTTGGACTCTAGGTTGAATGGTCTTGGTTGTTCGTGAATTAAGATTGGGATGGACTTTAGAAGTCAGCAGTATTTAGTTGGGCTATGTATACACCATAAGTCCCCTCCCCCAGCCATGAAGTCAATAAACACGAAGCTGTGATTCTGGTTGAAAGGTGTACACAGATTTGTTAATTGTTTATTTCTTCAACTGCAATTCGTTATTGGAACGACTTAAATTACTTTCGCGAAGAGTTGTGTGTTTCTTGATTATGTTTGCTACTCAATTGGGTTGTCTATCCTTTGAAAATTGAGTTCAAAATTTGAAAATACCATGATTGTGGAAGGCTAGTAGGTTTTGCAATCCCATAGCCGAGATATTTTCCTTTTACTTCGCTAGCGATATTTTTGGGATTTCTTCCTGTGCCGTTACGTTCCCCCCCCTTATAATTGTTTCAATTTCTGTGATTTAAACCTGTCACTATTCAATGTACAGTATTCTCTCCACTTATCCACCGCTGTCTTCTCGAGTTACTTAAAAGGTAATTTTTTTATCAGGCCGCCATTATTGCTTTTGTTCCTATTAGCTTTTCGTTTCCTTTTATTTAATTCCGCATTCTGTTCATATTCTTCATCATTTTCTCTTCTTCTTCTTTATAGCTCCGGTCTCCTATTGCACTCCATTAACATCGTAAGTTCTTCTATTCTCGATCTGCTTTTCCTTTCTCAAAGGGGTTTTTGTAGTTGTGAATTTGTGGCGTGTCTCTCTTATAGTAATTTCTTTTTCGGCCCTTGGCTAGAGGTTGTTCAGTTGTTTCTCTGGCGTACTATTTGTGTTCTCTTTTTCAGATATCACCGGAGTTTTTTTTGAATTTTGTGACCGTAATTGATATAACCTTTGTCTGGATCTTAGGACATTTTATCGCCTTTAGGTCTACCTCTAATATTGCCGAATCTTCCATGAAAGATGTCCCTGTTGACCATGTCAGTTTTGGGGAGGATTCCGACCAAATTACCGCTTCATCTGCCTTTAGTAGTGTTCTTTCTGAATATTACTTGGAAAATCTTAAGGATAGTTTTCCATTTTTGTCCTCGTATGAGCTTAAGGCTCCTGAGCCCTGTAAGAGCGTTCGCGACCGTCATTCTGGTTTCATATTTTGCTACATAGATTATCTTAAGTTCGTTATTATTTTTCCCTTACCTCAACATATTCTAAACCCGCTCTGTCATTATCGTGTCGCATTATCTCAGCTCCATCCTAAGGCTGTCTCAGTCATGGTTGTTTTCTATCATATGTGTGAAGCGGCTCCATTTTTAATTGACTTATTCGGTATCCTTTATCAACTTCGCAAAGTGAAGAACTCATCTGACAAATTCACTCTTTACCCAGTTATTCCAACTATTGAGTTTGTTAGTGGATTTCCTAAGAACTGTGATGAATGACGTAAAAAGTTTTTATTCTTAAAACTTGATAAGGGGAACGAACAGGGTTTTCTCATTTGGAACTATAATGTTCCAAAATCAAAACTTCCTAGGGCTAGGGTTCATCTTAATGGTGTGTCCGAGGTTGTATTGACACTCAGCGAACATTCGATCTGTCTTTGCCATGCTAGTAATGAAAGCGAAGGTGTTTGTTTGTCATCGCTTTTCTTTGTCTTACTTATACTTCTCTCACAGTTCTCATCATCCTATTATTTTCTGTGTTCATCTGACTTGATTTGTATTCTGAATTTCAGAAATAGATTTAACCAAACACCCCATTGAGAGAAACTTCACATTTGACGATGAAGATGAAATACCAGAACCTATGGCCACTGAAACAATTGACAACACTGGACCGTTGTGTAACCAAAAAATTCTTTCGAGGCTAACTCGCAGTTAATAACCACTGAAGCTATGGGTAAAGAAGGTGGGTAGGTTGGTGCTTGTAAGGTGAATGAGACCTGCCACAGAAGAAGGAAATTGTATCGAACAGGTTGATTCTCGAACGTATTGGAGCCTCCCAAGAAAGGGGGGAGGGCATATCAGCCATTCTCATCCTAAAACTCTACCACTAAGTCATGGACTAATGGTAGAGGGAACTATTCCTGCTACCTTATCCAAGCTGTCTCTCCACGAGACAGTGACTTTGGTATGTTCCTTGGTGATGATGTTGTGATTTAATTTGTTGTTCTTCTTTTTTGATGTCTAACTGTAATATTTGATTTCATGTTTTTGAAAATGAGGTTGGTGATAGTCTTCAGCTTGTCCGTGAATGAGTCACCGAATTCACTGAGGGAGATGGTTCATTTCTGGAGAAATTGTAGGCTAACAAAGTGAAGGTCGCTGCTTTGGATCTCTCCCTCAAGGCTGCTGGAAAACGAGCTTTAACTGCCGAGGAGCGTGTTTTGGCTACTGAAAAAGAAGTTGTTAGGATGCGTTTGGAGATGGAGGAGATGCGGACTAATGGTCCTGCTTCACCTGGGTATCCTCGGGTTCTTATCGATCGTCTTGTTAAGAAAAAATATTTCTACAACTTCTCTGAAAAAATTTCTTCGTCTGCTCACAATGTAGGGTACTACGAGACTTTAGCTGAACTGCGGACACTGAACACTACTGTGAAGACTCATAACCTACCCAAACTGGCCAAGTCTGAGAGGGTGTTGGAGCAAGAGAAGGTTAAACTTAACTAGTGATTCATTAGCCGCATTTCTGATGGTGGTCATCCATATGCCCTGTTGTCGCACCTCGCAAGCCTTCCCTATTTGCCTTTTGTGGCAGAGCATAAAGAGTGTGCATTTGATTATTTTGAAGATCTTCCATTTGGTCCTCGTACTTTTGATCCTCCCGTATCTAAGCCTCCTTTTAACCTTGATGTCGATGCAAACAAAGAAGTTAACCCGAACATTGAGGGCTCTAGTCAGCACGCAAGTAAGGAGATTTCTGTTATCGCTGTTCAGCTTTTGTCCATCTCCCCTACTCTTGTTAGTTAATCTTAGTGCTATGAATTCTGAGGCTTTATTTGTAATTTTTGACAATATTCTGAAGTATGTCTGTACTATTTGTATTATTATAGGTATTAATATTTGTTTCCTTTCTAATTTTGCAACTTCTCATCACTTTTATTTATATGCAGGGCTTGGATATTTTGGTTGATCATAAATTTTTGAAAAGTCTTGACTATTTGGCATCTAATGTTTGTTTTCATCATCGTTCTGGATTTTTCTCTCCTCCTTCACTTTGCCCTATTAAGTTGATCAAAGCTACCCAGCCTTCATCTAAGAACTATGTTGAGCTTATTTCCGCTAATTGCTTCACTATTTTTGGAATCTCCTCCATTATATATTTTGTGGAAAACTCCTACTTCCTAATCTTCCCCCCTACTTCTGCCTATCCTTGCAACCAGTTTGTGCCTGAGGGTTATATCCTTGAGTCGCTTGACAAAAATATAGTTTTAGGTTTAGTAGATCTTGAATCTGTAGGGGTATACATGCGTTTGCTCTATCTTCCTCCTCGTGTTTATGAATTGGAAGCTTGTTTGGGCATTCGCCTGAAGTATATGTTACTTGGTATTTATGATCTTGAAGTTGGATGGATGAAAACCTCAAAGGATATTCAAGATTCTGTCTGCAAACTTATTTAGTGCTCAACAGAACAATCTTATTCAGTGCTAGCAGCTGAGCATGGTTAGAATGCTTCGTCAGCAGGAGGATGCTAAGGATTTTTCTTTAAGTAAGCCTAGCGAAGCTCAACACAAGACCATAATAATTCATAAATAGTGTTCTCGCATTGACGATCTATTAGAGCCACTAAAGAAAAAGAAGTGTGAGTGTGATCATTTCTCTTCTTCTACAGCTGGGTGGCAAAGTAAATTTTACGAATAGTTTGCCATATACAATCAGCTTTGCAGTGAGAATAAAGAGCTTTGTGCTGAGTGTAATCGTCTCGATTCATGTGTGCATCAGTTTGAACAAGATTATGTTGAGTACAAGGGCAAACTTCAAGCCCTTCCATCATCATCTCATCGGTGTACTGGTAGTGGGGACTTAACAATGGTTATCGATGAGCAGGGGATTAATTTGTCTGAAGCTATTAGGTCCCACATTCTCCAATTGGAAGAGGAAGTGATAAATTTGATAGCTAGGAATAAGGATTGTCAAGATACTGTTGAAGTTATGAGCGTGCAGCTTAATCGTGAGGAATTTAGTCCCATAACTGATTTTAAGGTATACTATGCCAAGCATCTTGACCATATGAAATGAAGAGGTTTTACATAACATCCCGCCTACTTATACATGAAATGACATTATGAAAAAAATGTTAGAAGATGAGCACAAGGATGAACGATCTCGCCTCAAGGCTAAACAGTCTCATTGCAAAGCTGAGCCACCTCGTCACCATGCAGTTCTTCGTTCGTTGGATCATCTCGCGCATCTAGGCGTCGATAGTTTGTTTTTTGGAATGTTCGAAGTAGTACTTCATACTAGCTCATATTTTGTAATTCAGTCTTTTCACTTTCTCTGAACACAAAGTGTTGTGAATTTTATAGTTCCTTTTGTTCGTTCGTATATGCATTTGTCACTTCTGTGTTTTAGTTTTAAGGCTGTATGATTTAGACTGCTGATATCGCTGACATGTTTGCCTATTTTGCAAGTTTTATAGCTTGCAAAATTAATAATCTTTACTATGCGAACTTGCAAGATCTATTGCTTACTTACGTCACATTTGTGGGCATATCCATCTTTTCGCAATATCTATAGCTTGCTTAGTTGGGTTTGCAAAGTTCCAAGATCTATACCTCGGAAATTTGGGAATTTGTATCGTGCAAACTATAAGATCTATTTGTTGCTTGCTTTGCCGTTTGGTAGGCATATTTTTCTTTGTGCAAGATCTATAGCTTGCACAAGTCAGATTGTGACATTGTAAGATCCAAAGCTTGCAACATCAAAAAAGTTGTAAGTTGTTTGTTCGCTTTTGACCAAACTTGATTATTTGCGATGTGCAGTGGTTGGCTATTATTCAGAGAATGTAAGTAAAGAACATGAAAATTATGTTTCCCCCAAAGACGGACTTTTATATTTAATATGTACGGCTGCGATAATATCGCTCTCAAAAGAAAACAAGGATGCTAACAACACCAATGATCATCTCATGGCTTCTATACATATGTGTTTTTCCTACCATTCTCCTTAGATGTTAAACATAAAACTTTCTAAGGTTGATCACATACCAAGTGTTGGGGATGCTATTGCCATCCAATCTCTTTAGCTCGTAGCAGTTGGAACGGTGCACTTTTGTTATCTTGTATGGGCCTTCCCACTTTGGGCTTAGCTTTCATTTTTCTTCTGCTAGGCTTGCTTCATAATTTTGCAGCATGAAGTCACCAATTTGGAATTGCATCTCCTCGACATTCTGATTATATTCTCTAGTTATATTCTCCTTATAAGTCACCTATGCAATTGTTGCTCATTGCCTCTTTTCTTTGGGTTTATCTAGGTCTAATCTCATTATTTTAGGATTATTACCCTCCTTGTATACCTGTACTTAAAGGCTCGAGTTTCCAATTTTAGCCGGTATTACTGCCTTATGACCATAAACTAGACTATATGGTGTTTCTCTTGTTGGTTGTCGAACAATTGTTCTATATGACTACAAGGTTGGGTATTTTTTCCACCCGACGAGTTCGCTTCCCATCCAATATTTTTTGTATACCCTGAACTATAGTCATGTTGGCGACTTCCACATGTCCGTTGGCTTGAGGGTGAGCTATAGAGGTGAACTTTTTTGTAATCCCTAACTTCTAGCACTATTCGGTGAAGACTCCGCTAATCAATTTTGTGCCATTGTCTATGACGATAGTTTGTGGCACTTCAAAGCGACAAACTATGTTCTTGCACACGAACTTTCTTGTCACCTCTGTTGTCACTCTTTCCAGCGGCTTCGCTTCCACCCATTTGGTGAAGTAATCAATTGCCACAATCAAGAATCTTGGATTTCCATCACTCTTTGGAAAAGGTTCAACCAAGTAAATTCCTCATTTATCGGTTGTCCATGCCCCGTAGATTTATCTTAAGCCAGCATGCGGTTTATGCGATATTGGGGCATTAATATGGCAACTTCTGCACTTTATCATGAAGTTATATACATCTTTGAACATAGTTGACCAATAGTATCCTGCCCAAATTATCTTCTTCGCAATTGTTCGAGACCCCTGGTACGTTCCACAAAGCCCTTCGTGTACTTCTTTCACGATCTTTGCTTCTTGTAATTGATCTGCGCACTTTATCCATGGAGATAGGAAAAAATTGTACAAGAATACTCCTTCATAAATGTAATTATAAGATCGTAGTTCCAACTTCCTGGCTTGTACCTTGTATGTTGGAAACTTCCCCCTTGCGAAGTAGTCTGTCAGTGGCGTCATCCATTTTGCTTCCACTGTTTGAACCGTTGAAATGGTTGTTATCTATGTGCTTCTGATTGGAATGACTTCCACATTTACATCCTTGTATCCGAACAATGAATCAAACCCAGCTGTTAATAGCTTATTCAAGGAATATGCCTTTGTATTTGAGTTGAGCGATAAGCTGATGGACTCTCCTTAGATACTTTATCAGCAGTTCTTCCCGCACTTCATAGTCTCCTCTGACCTGATGTACTACTATCTGTAAGTAGCTAAAGATCCAAACACTTTTGAACTTCATCCTTATTTTAAGGCCTAAGAAACATATTAATTCTCATACTCTGCTTCATTGTTGGTGATTGGAAAGTCAAAACGAAGTGAATATCTATGCTCTCCTCCTGTTGGGTTTACTAATAGTAGTCCTGCACCGCAACCTTCCTTTCTTGATGCTCCATCCATGAACAGTTTCCATGCGACATCTGGGAGGTCATCGTCGTACCTCTCAAAAATACTATTTTAAGCCCTTTTTTGCTTTTAACTACAACTAAGTAGATAATGGCAAGTCGGGGTCATCCACAGAGACAAGGGATATTCC
>JAULKK010316211.1:0-11651 GCA_032355705.1 Rubia peregrina
AAATTTTGTCAAATTTTATTTTAGACAGTTGTTTCTAGTATGACAACATTGCTCCATTCTATACACAACAATGCAAGCAGGAATCCTAGCACAAGTTCTGCACAATATATTACAGATATTAAGGTCACTGGTAGATATTCCTGCTTCTTTGGTTTGAGACAATGGTGACCCTCTGATGCCTAAGAATATTCATGTTTGGCGCCAGCAAGCGAGTGTAGCGATCAAAATATAGAAGTTTCTTAATTAAAAGCGCAAACTCACGGGGAAACTTCAATCCATAGGATTCACAAACCCTAACCTGTTGAACACAGAATTTATCACACACGGTCTTTTTAGGCAATGCTGCTCCTATACGCGACATCATTCTAATGAAAGACAAAAAAATGGTACTAAAATCAGCTGCTGCATGACAAGGTTACAAAATTAAAGATACTGCTTACCAAATCGAGAAATAGGGAATTCATTTGCCTCTCGTCGACAACTAAATTTGTCGAGACAGCAGTAGCATTCGTTGTTGGCAATCTGGTTGTTGCAACGATGACTTGGGTTTCTAGATACTGCATCAGAACAAGAATAAGTGAGTTTCAGTATTTTATACTTGGTGTTATATTGAAGATCGGTTGTAGTCTAATAGAAAGATGCCTACTTGTAGAGAAGAAAATATCTTTTCAAGAACTCTAGCGAAGGCCGGTGAATCAACGTCAAATTTGTAGCGCCCATATCAATTAAGCTAGAAGCCATATGCTTGTACTCTTCAGTTCCCTGTGATTGCAAGAAGATATCCATCGCAGTCCATATTTTTGGAGATATGCAACCAACAATTCCTGTGTACAATTTTTCTCTCCCATTAATAATACTTTTCTGCCATAGATTTCCTGCATGGACATGAAAGCTTTCACAGCCGAGAAATCTACTAATCCTAAATACACGAACTCAATGATCGGATGTTCATATCAAACATCACTATCATTTATATTTCACAGATAACCGATTGAAAATTATGATAGTTACCAAACATTTGAGCCAGTTATTAGGCTGGATTTAGGATTCACAACGAGTGAGTTTATGGAATCTAAATTAGTCAGTGGTACTCCATAAAGCCTCTCCATCGTCAGAATTCGCCTGAAACTGTATTGCTGGAATACTTTTGGAGCAGTGGCAGGTCTTGTAAGTGCCATGGCCTCTAAATATCTTCGAAGCGACTCAATATTTTCCACCTCCTTGTTAAAATAAACTTCTTCAATCATCAATTCTTTATCTTGGACAATAACAACCTACATGAGTCTAGGTTTTAGGACACATGAATTCAAAATATACAATTCTTTGATGCATGTAACTATGTAGGAAAATTTAGGAATCAATATACAAGGGATGCACCAGAAGGACTCACCAGGGATGCACGACTCAAATTAGGACTAAAAAATTCTAAGACACATGTAACTATGTAGACAAAATTTAGGTCAACAACTAATACGTTTTTCATTCCAGGTTTCAACACCTTAATAACTACATTTTCATGATTGCCTCTTATTCTTGCAGCATGTACCCGGACACTCGAGCAATCAAATAGTACTATATAAGAAATGTGACAAAGCCAGGATTAAGAAGGAGGAAATAGTAGTGAAGACCTATGCTATTGAGGCAGAAGCAAGTGGTGTATGATCAACATACTCAAACACAATTTGGTTGGCCTAATTCCTCCTTTAATATTGTCTGAATGTCTGGGAAAGGAACTGCAGGTGTCATATCGAAACAATTCTGAAATTCCTCGATATATTCTGGTGGGAAAAGTGTGCCGTGGAGGCTATAAACTACGATAGTTTAGACATTAAAAATTAATAAGTGATTCTAGACTCAGGACAAAGAAGATAAACTAAGAAACAGGTAACGATATTGTACAACTATTTATACAAGCTTTGAATTTTAGGTTAAAAGAGAAAGTAGTATTTCTAGTTACTTATTGACCTAGTTTTATTTAAGTTGCATCCATTCTTTCAAACAATCTTCTCAAATAACGTGGTGATAACAATCCAAGCTGTAACTCAGTTGGTAATCAGTGGTAGACAAGTTTGTAGCCTACAAAATACCCATTCGGAATCAAATGAAAATGCTAGATCATTCCTCCCAGATAAAAATGAAGAGGAAAAGGGAAAGGGGAGGAAGAAAAAGACCCGAAAAGATAATGAAATTAAACAACCCTTAAACTTGGGTATGATCCATACTTCTTAAAATAGAACTTTAACGAACCTTAGATACATCGGCCAAAATTCAAATTATGGTAAGGAGATCATACAAAATTCAAAGTACTGAAAGTGAAACAGACCTTAGATACATCGGCCAGCCACTTGCTACCTACCTGATAACTGCTTGAACCCCTTGAGCAAGACGAAGGGCTCCATGCGTTCCCGTGTTCAAAGAAGTCTGGACAATATCCTCCAAAAGTTTGGGCAACTTCTGAATGATGTCTACAAAAAATGCTCTTGAGAGTGCTACACACAACCAAACAAAGATATTTTTGAACAAACTAGTTGCAATCATCCATCTACAGAATATAGAAGCAACAATTATGCACTGTAGCAAAACTACCAAATTATCACTACAATCCCTTTATCAACTTTTTTGGGGAACTGAAAGTCTTTATTAACCTACGAAAAACCATATAGAACAATGTAATTTGTGGACCTTGAAAACAAGAGGTGAATATAGCTTGTGCCCGAGAATACCGAGTCCAAAGGGAGAATCTTTTAGGATGAAATTGAAGGTTCCTTATATTTGGTCGGCCCAAAAATAGCTGCAAGGATTTCACATAATCATCACGCATTCGCAGTATAAAAAAGAAGCCTAAAGAAAAGAATTTTGACAAAACCTTGGATAAGAAACCATGGTAGGCTATGCCCCTTATCACCAATACACCCGTCATGGGAATTCTCAGTACAGTTTGAACTCCTTGGTTCCCAAAGTTCTTGTTTTGTTACTATGATGATGATGAAAATGGAAATTAAACATGGTTTACATGTATCATTTTTTTCCAAAAATTATTCGCAAAATAAGAAATATTTTAGTGATTAAAGTGTAGATACATGCTAAGAATTAGTTAATGTGATCTAGATAGTTTTGCACCCAAGAAATTCAAGAGTTAAAAATCATAATCATACTCTAAAAATGATGATACAACAGTATCTAAAAGTAACCTTTCTGTCCTCTACATCCTCTTAGACAGTTAGCAGCAGCTATAACCTCAATGGAGTGTTCTCTAAATTCTAAAATAATAAGTAGAAAATTGCCTATATTCGGCCAGGGATTACAAGAACAAGCATGCGTGGGATCAGGAATTGGATTCTGATTCTTTATGTGGAAGCCTATTCGAGGGAGAAATTGATCGTCCGTTTCAACACAGATTTGACATTCAGTGTCCAAATAACGATTATCATACTTGTTTGGAAAAAAACAAGCTAAAATATTTATCTTTCATTGAATAATATTTCAGAGATTTTATCTTCTATATTGGTGGATTCCAAAACTTGTTCTTAGGGTATGATTCTTGCAAGTTCATATTCTTTCTCGAATTTGCAATTGTGAATCCAGATCCTGCGTTTTCCAATTGCATCACCTATCTAATCTATGGGTGATTGAGGGAGTCTTAATATGTTAATGTTGCCTTCTAATGGGGGAAGTCAATCATCATCATCACTAGAGCACAAATCAAACCAAAAATTGGGAGGCTTTAATTTTCAGCAAAGAAAGTCAAAATCAGGGTTCTATAGTATCAAAATGAAGTTAATTTTTCGTTGCCTTTTTCCTTTTTCTTTTAACTTATTCCAAACACAGTAACAATATCATACACACTTTAAGAGGTAGGAAAATAAAATTTAACAAAACATGACATGACATGACATGCTTACATATACAGTTGAGAAGAGTAAATATAATAATAAAAATGAAAAGAATCTCACAAAGGCTTCAATGCTTAGAAGTACAGAGAAAAATATAAGAATTGAATGCTTAGAAGTACAGAGAAAAGGAAAAGAATCGAATGCCTAGAAGTACAAAAAAATAGAAACTTGATCAAACCCAACTTCATCAACAATCTCCGCTCAACTCACTAACTAAAACTAGAGATCCTCATTCAATAATCAGGATGAAACATAACACATAGCAGTTTACTGTTGTGTGATTATACAAGGAGATAAACACCAAGAAACCCAATATTTGTAGTTCTACGAGGGGGACCTATAGAACAGAAAATATTTTCATCGTATTTGACCATGAACCCAAAATAGTAGTTAGGGAACTAATTTTTTTTTCCTAAAAAGAAACAAAAACCATTTTGATTTTTTCCATGAGAGATTTTACATAATTGTGAGGTTAAATTTTAAAAAAAAATCAATATGACTTGAGGAAAAAACTATACTGAAAATGTGATTCTGGGTGCCAATGCATTCACCAAATTCATCTATAGGTGTGTTTGGAAGATCATTCGTAAGAAATATTGTGCTGAACCGAGAATTAATTTTGAATATGTGTATCTATGGTTCAACATAATTTTGAACAATGGAAACTTCCTTGAAGTTCATCAAAGAGTTATAATCATCAGATAGGACATGCTACAAGATCAACCAGAACTTAGTCATATTCCCAAACTATCCCAACATCAGTTGCACACAACACATGCAGAACATTTAAACAGCACAAAACAATCAAAAGACATCCAGCGGTAACAATTAACATTTTTCAAACATTAAATATCACCCAACTATAGCTTAATCTCCAAAGTCACACTCTGTGATCTCAAGACATATTAAGCATGAGCAATGACTCCTAACATCGAGATTATCTAAACCCAAAATATCATCATGCCTACTTATCTAACAACAACAGAGACAACCTACAGAGTCAATACAAAGAGTAATCATGCATTCAAGTAGTATAATGCAACCATACTATGTTGTTTAAATATGTTTCTACCACAGATGCAATGAGGACTCAAAGAATATAAATTTTCACATTCAACAAGCACCTGAAATATATTGTCTGCAATTTTAGAGCCATGGTGTGACCGAACCACGGAAGATTTACCATTTAAATAAAACACTCTGAATATAATGGAGATAACCTGAATTACTGTAGATTTCCAAATTTGATATAAGCATGAATTAATTGTATTATGGAAGTTAATCACAGTTTACTTGGGCTATTGGTGAAACCCAAGTCCCATAATTGATATATCTGCTCACTAGAAAGCACATAATCAAAGAAGCATTAAGTCAGGTTGCCAGTTACTTATAAATTCATATAAGAATGTAATTAGTCTGATCCCTAGGCACTTATAAATTCAGATAAGAATGAATTTAGTCAGATTCACATGCACTAAAACAAGATAACCCAAAAAAAATGAATAGAGAAATTGACTAGAACAAAAGGTTGAATTAAGAATAAGTAGTAACAATGCATTGATCTCACATGAAAAGAATGCAAAAGAACATAAAAATATTTGAAAGTTCATTGCTTTCAAAAAAAAAGAACGGAAAGTTTATTACTTCCAATCAATGCATCATGCAGACAAGAGTTCACGTGATTCCAATACCAGATTCTAGTAATACTAATAAAGATCAGATTAGCAAACTGAATTTGAGCAAGAGCACTCAATTCAATGAATAATTCTTAGAAAACAATAAACTTCATATCCACCGCTCGTTGCTTGAGATTAAACAGAAACTCAATAAAAAAATGATGAACTGCTAAGAAGACACAGCCTAAAAGAACCAAAATTAACTGATAATGTGAACCTATTTCAATCTCACACGAGTCGGATGTAAAAGATACATAGTCCATATTGCTTTAGATTAATGATAAGTGAATCCGTACCTATGATGCATGGGGATGCCATATCAATTGCTGTTACTGGTTAGGAACATTACGGGGACTAGGACGGGAACGAGAATGCCTTGGAGATATCCCTGAAACTTCCCCGGAATGCTGGAAATGGATTAGTGTTTCCTCACATATTTTACGTAGATTATGAACGGGTTTCCAAGAGCAATCAAGGTATTTAATAGATTCCAATTCCTGAAATGAATTGAATTCAAGGTATTCAATCTACTCCAATTCCTAAAATGAATTGAACATAAAAAATTCATTCCTCTATTTATACTCACACGAGTCACCCTACGCTTCAAAAGCAGCAAAAACCTTCTCTATTCTGAACTTTGCTCCACCGGATCACCGCTGTAGGATCTTCCTCTCCAGATTGCAGAAGTTCCGATCATCTTCTTTTGGTAAGTTCTGCTTTTTTTTTCTTCTTCTCTGTTTCGTTGCATTGTTCCTCTGTTTATTTTTCTCTTTTGGCACAATATATGAATATAATAGATTACTCCCTCCGTCCAAGAGAAATGACACATTTTGACTTTTGAAAGTCAACTGAATCAAGTTTTGACAATTAATATCTTTATTTATCTATATAAAAAATTTCAGAAAAAGAAACAATTTAAAAATACATGTTATGATGAATCCAATAATATATAACGTGATAATAATCTTACATATATAATAATAGAATTTAATGGTTAAAGTTGGCTTAGTTTGACTTTCAGAAGTCAAAATGTGTTAATTTCTATGGGATGGGGGGAGTATAATAGTCCCAGACTCCCTGTCTGGCCGTCTGAATTTTTTTTACTTATGGCACATATAGGGGAACGATGATTATATATTTTAGGGATGTCAAATATCCAAGTTAGGAAAGTTAGGCAAGATGCCAAGAAGCTTCGTGACTTTTTTTTAATGATTATATATTTTAATTATTTCATATTGTTAGATTGTATTGGCAAGATGCCAATTGCCAAATTCCGCTCTTCATTGCTTTTGTTCCTTTGTATTTGTATTTGTATTTGTTTTTTTACTTTTTCTATATTCTATTTTTATTCTTTTAACATATATATTTTTAAATATTATATATTATAGGTTATGGAACCCCAAAATCAAAGTGGAAGCATTCCTTCTTCGGTGTCATTGGAAAGTGATTGTAATCCTCCTTTGTAGGATTACGTGACAGATAAAAAAGTGGGAAATCGGGAGGAACTTGGACATTTCAGTGTAATTTTTGTAATGAAACTCGATCTGGAAGATAGTTTAGGGTGACGGCACATATACTTTGATTGGCTGGACATGGCATCTCTACTTGTAAAAGAGTGATGTTGATCTCTAAATTTAAGAGGTTGGAAGATCAGTTTGAAAGGAAAAAACAAATATTTGGAACCTAAAGACGTTTCTTTGCCTGGTATTCATGTGGGTTGAATTCATTCAAAATTTCAAAGGATTCGCTAGACAAAATTAATGGGGTTGTCACTGACATATCCCATCCATTTACGTGGGTTGAATTCATTCATCTTTTCAAAGAATCTTCTAGAAAAAATTAATGGGGATGTCGTTGACACGTCCCATCTATTCACGTGGGTTGAATTCATTCAACATGTCAAAGAATTCCCTAGACAAAGTTAATGGGTTTTCATTGACATGTCTCATCCATTCACGTAGGTTGAATTCATTCATCATTTCAAAGAATCCAGTAGATAGAATTAATGGGGTTGTTATTGACACATCCCATCTATTCACGTGGGTTGAATTCAATTAACATTTCAAAGAATTCGCTAGAAAATTAATGGGGCTATAATTGACACGTCCAATCCATTCACGTAGATTGAATTCATTCATCATTTCATGGTTCTATATATATGAGACATTCATTTACCTTCCATTTCAACCCCAAACTCATTTACATTCCTTCTTGTACATAACTATGTCTTCCTCTAATTCCCAAAAATACGATGATGATCTCTACATTGGAGAATCATCAAACCACCAACATATGTTATTCCTGGTTTTTTACTCAAAACCGATCCTAAGAGGATTAACTTTGTCGTGAATTTTCTTGAAATGGCAAGACAATTGTACGCAGCCATTGAGGATGAGAGTGCTCAAACTTCTCGAGCCTTAACGAAGAAAACCAGAAATCATAGTTAGAGAGACGGTATCAGAGCACAGGAAGTACTCCAGAGATAATAATTTTTTCAACCTCCTGAAAGAATATACGATGATCAACATTTTCATACTAGGTTTCGTATGCAGCAAAATGTATTCCAACGTATAATCAAAGATGTCACCAACCATGACCCCTATTTTGTACAAAGGTCTGATGTTTGCGGTTATGAAGGATTTCCACCACTACACAAGTGCACGGTGGCCATGATCCATTTAGCATATGGTTGTGCATTCGACCAGCTGGATGAATGCTTATAGATGGGTAAAAGAACGGTTAGAGATACGGTGTCTCATTTTGTGAAAGCAATTATTTCGGTGTACCGTCTGACCTACCTCCAACCAACAAATCAAGAGGACATTGCACGCTTGATGCATGTAGGTCGTGGATGTGGATTTCAAGGCATGCTCGAAAATCTAGATTGCATGTAGTGGGAATGGAAAAACAGTCGAGTGGGTTGGAAAGGTCAATTCCTAGGTAGAAGTGGACATGCCTCCTTTATTTTTGAATCAATGGCCTCATACAATACGTGGATCTGCCATTTTTTTGGTACGGTGGGATCGAACAAAGATATCAACGTCCTAGACAAGTCATCATTTTTTGACGACATTTGTGAAGGAAGGGCTCTACGTTTCCCTTATGAAGTCAATGGGCGCAGCTGCGATCAAGGGTATTAAATTATAGATGGAATCTATCCAAATCGGGCCACCTTCATGCATGCATATATGACTCCCAATGACCTGAAGAAACAACTTTTTACAAAGCAACAAGAGAACTACTGGAAAGACATCGAATGTGCTTTTGGTATTTTACAAGCTCAGTTCTCCATGATCCGCAACTCAGCTCCATACTGGAATATAAAAATGTTGGGTGACATTATGATAGCTTGTATCATACTGCAAAACATGATAGTCGAAGATGAAAGAAATACATATGGATTGCTGATGAGACGTCAAATGTATGTATTTTCCAAACCATTTAACATCTCTTTCATTATCTTTTTATTATCTTTTTGTTAGAAGATTGCTAGATTTAGGTTGGTTTACATCATAAGGGGTTTAGATAAAAGTTTTAAGTTTTCATATCTAAATCCTTCTTTTTGTAACCTAGTTTGAGTCTAATGGATGTTTGTATGCTTATGAGTAATGTGCTCATCTCTTTTTAGCACATTTGGAACTCTATTTGTAAAATACTAAGCTTTTGTTAATAATAATAATAATGGGTGCCTTGTTGGTAAGAAAGTTAGGATGATGATTTAGGAGTTACATCCTAAGTCTCTAGTTTAAGGTGTTTACGGAAGGTCTTTTATGATCATATTTATGATGAAAGATTCAATAATGAATATTCAGAAGGAAACAAGGTTTTAGGTGTGAAGGCCAACACAATTTGGTAGAAGAAAATTCCAGATTTGAAGAAGAATGACCGACTGGCCGGGTGAAGAAGATCGGCACGCAGCCCGAGCTCAATAGTGCACCCGCACACCCCAAACGGTGAGAAAAACCACACCAAGAACAGAAACCGTAACCCCGGTTCTCAATCCTGCATGCCCACGCATTGCAGCATGCGCCATCCCTTCTCGTGAGCGTCTAACCAGGCATCAGAGCCTGCGCGCCCCCTCGCTTGCCTTGCATTCTCTACGCGTCGGCTCCCTTTTTTACTAGTCTTCTCACCAACTTTTGTACTATAAATACCCCATATCTTATCTTCATTCTAACCTTTCTTTTGGCCAACAATCATCTTCCACAAACCCTATCTCTTTATTTCTCTTCTTCTTTTCTTTCTTTATTTATGTATGAATTTGTCCATGAATGTCAGAATGATTTGTATTGGCTAAACATAACCTTGGGAGCAATTGATTAAGGCTTCCAGGCCCATGTCTTGAGATCTATATGTAAGATATTTGATTATTTTCTATTGTGTATTTATTGTGCTTGAATTGGGTTGTTGAATACATTTATGATATTGGAATTTTGAGTATAAGAATGGCTTGAATGATTATGTGTTAGGGCTTGGAGAAAGTAGCTAATTCTTACTTCTTTGATATGAAATCCAAAAGCATGATTCAGAGCTTCTAATGTTGTTGGTGATTTGATGAGTTCTAGGTAAATGTGATAATGTCAAATTCTTTGTCATGTTTATTTGTGTAACAAATGAGAGAAGTTAATGAGCATTGAATGTTCTTGACTAAACTTGTATAAATGTATGAATTGGTTCAATGCTTTTACACTGTTTATAAGTATTACCAAGGTTATTGATTCTTTGAACTTAATTCCATTAATTAGATACCTTTAGGTGTTGAATGAATAAAGGGGTCATTAGTGAGGTTTAGCTAGAGATGTCGAATTCACTTTTTTAAACTACTATCAAAGAAGAATGGAATATTTATCTTCGCAACAAATAGTAAAGGTGTTGAATAGATTATATGTTCAATGATAAATAGAAGGCTTTGAAGTAGAAGTCAATTGCCCCTAAAATACTGTAATTAATCTTTTACATCGTTTTAGTGTTTATTGCTTAATTAGTAGAATTGTATGGTTTGATAGTGTAACTTTTCTTTAAATTAATAACTTAGAAAACCAATACAAACCCCCTTTTTTATGTGCCTTTATATATGCACATATCTATATATAGCGTGTATTTACCATTATATGAGCAAACACTTAGGAATATCCCTTGTCTTTGGGGATGACCCTGACTTGCCACTATCTACTTAATTGTAGTTAGTTAGCATAAAAGGCTTAAAACATCTTTGGGAGGTACGACGATGACCTCCCGACTTGCCACTATCTACTTAATTGTAGTTAATTAGCAAAAAGGGCTTAAAAGTTACATCTTTGAGAGGTACGACGACAACCTCCCAAATTTTGGCCCCGTTTCCAGGGACATGGTGTATATTTTTAAGTGTTTGAGAATTTTATGCATGAATACGTGCTAGTTGTGAATATTTGTTAGTTTAATTAATTTTCGTTTTTGTTTGATCTTTGTTTGACTCGGAGATGTATTGTTCGAGTTCTTGGTGTATGGTTCGTACTCGATCCCCTTAACAAGAACCCCTACACTATGACCCCGAGTTGTAATTGAACTTGAAAATGGCTAGGAGGCTTTCATTGGAAAGTTTGAATAATAACTCTCCTAGTGACCATTTTGTGACATTTTCTACCTCGATGGATCATGTCGAGGAGCAAGAGGGTGAAATTCTAGGAGGAGTACCACAACATTCTCCCCTTAAAGGGAGGAACATCCTAGTGAGGCAAATTCCAATGCGGGAGCCTAGGACTTGCAATGTTGAACACCAATCTATGTGCATCACAGATCCGGAGGTTGGAGCTCATGGCCATTTTAAGTTGAAGTCTAGGTTGATACACTTTATATAGTCCTTCCTTGGTAGGCAAGGAGAAGATCCTAACAAGCACCTCCTTGATTTCTATATGGTGTGTAGTGGGATGCTTCCCGATGGAGTGAACGATGAACTCTATATATTGAAGGCCTTTCCGTTCTCCTTGCGAGATTCCGCAAGAGATTGACTCCATTATCTTCCACCTGGGAGTATTAATTCTTGGATCGAGTTGAAGAAGAAGTTTCTCTCCAAGTACTTCCCGGCCTCAAAGTCCGCCGTTTT
>JAULKK010316219.1:0-11651 GCA_032355705.1 Rubia peregrina
TACTTTGCATGGAGTACTTAACAAGGATGTTGAACAGAGCTTATTCAGAAAAATAGATTGAATATCATCAGAGATGTTGTAGAACTGGAATACACTCTCTAATGTTTGCTGATGATCTTTTGTTATTTTGTGGAGCAAGCAAAAAAGTCAATGGAGGGTATTAAAAATATGATGGTGGAGTTCCAAGGAATCACAGGATTGCAGATCAATGTGAATAAGTCCAGGATGTGCTTTTCCAGAATGAATGAAGCTAATCCGGCAATGCTGGCTATTATTTGCAAGTGGAAAATCATGAATTGCCTATGAAGTATTTGGGATTACCACGCTCATATATTAAATGGGATAAAACAGATTGTGAGATTTTTTTCGGATAAAATCATAAACAGGATTAATAGTTGGGGATCAAAGAACCTGTCTCATGCTGGAAAATTAAACTGATTGATTAAGTGTTGCTGAGTATAACAGTTTATTGTAGGAGTATAATGAAACTTCCAGAAAGCATAAACAAATATGTGTTCATGTTACTTGTGGGAAGAGAGGAAAATCAAAGGGGTTTTACAGCAGACTCACGAGATGCTTTAAGTATGGGGAAATGTTTTGGTGGAATGGGCATAAGGGATCCAACTGTATAGAATCAAGCTGCTTTGTGCCAGTTTTCGTGGGATATTCACAGGTTTTTTTTTGTTGTGGTTTCAATAGCTGCAGACATATATTTATCATATATTTTGAAGTGATTAAAAGTAACTATTAACCTCAAATGAAGGAAGTAATTATAGTTTAATAAATATCAAGAGTATGCAAGATAGAGAGTCGGTTGGCGTTGAGTAAAAAATAAAAATATATTATTTTTCTTTTGCCATTTTAAAGAAAAATTTAAGGGCAAACTCAAATCTAGTAGCGGTCAACTCGAAATTACTCAGGTTTTGGTTGAACTCAACTTAGTGACGAGTCAAGATCGGTTCTACTCATCCTGAATGGTTTAACTCAAGTCAACTCGGAGCCAAATTTTTATCCGATATTATCTAGATTACAAGGAGTACTTCTCCATTTTGATTTCGAATTTCTTACTTCTTTTAAAGTTTCCCTTTTTAGGGGGAGGTTTTTAATTAATTCATTACTTTATTTACTTTATTTTCATCATTATTAGGGTAGTTGTTCAAAAACTAGGTTTTTTTGCTCAAATATTTAGTCGCTTTTGTTCTCTGCCAATTCCAAAAAATTTCGACGGATCCTTTTGCTTGGTTAAATCTAATTGGCTTTTGATCTGGTCTTAAATTTTTGTCAAGGTAGGTACAAAAACATACTTTTGACGATTCTGATAATAATTTATAGTCTAGATTTCTAAACCGAGTAAGTTGAAAAATATTTGATTGATCACCTTATTTCATGTTAGAGACTTTCATACTTTCTCCTAATTTTACTTACATGTACAAAATACTTTTTGGTGACCAAAATGACCAGGGTCATCTTCGACTTTCTTTAAATGACTTCAATTTAAGGGAGATGACCGAGTCTTTCACTTTAGCAGTTATTCATTTTTTGTTGCTTTAGAGGTTGAGTAGGAAAGTGTATTCAAAACTTAAAGAGAAAGTGGCTGATATTCAAATAATGTGATCGGATTCCTATGGGATTCAGTTGATATCGCCTATTTTGTGCTGAATTAGTCGGAGCTGTCATCACTATTTAACAATTCATCATACTATGTACCATTTTCTATTAGTTTATAGATAAATGCTACATGTTAGGATAGAAAAGATCGGTGATTGAGATTTGATTGGGATATGATAGAATTGGTAGATATTTTCTTTCCTTTCAAACTCATCCTTGTAACCTATACACTAGTGAAAATTACTCTATTAAAGGTAGAATTCAAAGGCGGTTCCGCTAAATTTCCCTGGAACCGCCGTCTGAGGACAGTTCTGAGCTCGAAACTCACTGTTCCGAGATGCCCGTGAAAATCAAAGGTGGTTCAAGTGCTTTATAAGGCGGTTATCAATGAACCACCTCCCATTTCTATGAATCAAAGGCGGTTCATTGCATAACCGCCTTTAAATGAGAACATTTTAAGGAAGTTGTGCAAAAATGACTTCTATTGTGATGTTTTACTCACACATAACTATAATACAAATCTAGTTCCAGATGAGAAACCTTTATGGTCAAGGGTACCTGAAAGGATGAATAAAGTTCTGAGTCCGTAACTTCCTCTGATTGTAGTTCCGATCTAGGAACCATTTTCGGTTCTTTGTTTTTTATTATTGAAGATCAGTTCCACAATCAGAACTAATTAAAACGGGAAGTATAAGTTGGTCGGTTGGTGCCAAAAAATTAAGAGAAGAAATTGTGAAGAGGTATAACCTACTCTTTGGGGTTTCTTTTGGAACAAATCGTGAAGGTATGTTCAAGTCAATCACTCATTTTAATTCATTCAATTTTATTACGTTAGAAATTGGTTGAATTAGAGTTTATGTTTGGAATTTGGTTTTTGAATGGAAATGGGTTGAGTTAGGCTTTATGTTGTGTGCGATAATTGGTTTAAACCACACTTAGATGTAGGTACATGCGTACGTACATAGGGGAATTTCATACAATTGAAATCATCGGTGGCGATCATAGGAATTGACTCGATTATATTCCCTTGGTAGAAATATTTGTGTGTTGGATTTTGAACACGCCTCGAAGAACGATGCAATGCGGGCACGTTGCCCATGTAATGATTGTAAGAATGAAGCATATGTGGGGAGAAAGAAGTTGCGTGAACATCTTATAATGCAAGGTTTTCAAACTAGTTATACTCACTGGATATGGCTTAGGGAGGTTCTTATAGAAATTGTTGATGATGTTAAAACTAAAGAAGTTGTTGATTTGGATGGAAATGATGGATTTGATGAGATGGTGGAGGATGTTGCTAGAGAATTTCACGGTAAACCCGAGGCCCTAGAAGCGTTGATCAATGGCAAGAAGACTGCAATGTATGATGGGTCCAAACATTATATTTTGAGCGCTACATTGAGGATAATGAATTTGAAGGCGAAATACAGGTGGACTGACTAAGGCCATGCATTCCCCCCTCTTTCCTCGCAGATTTCACCGTATTTTTTACCTCCACTATCTCATCACACATTATACCTTTCAAACCTTTGCTTCTCCCAAAATATCCACATCTAAGTGATGATTCATTCCCCGATTTCTCTTCGACTACTTCCCTCAGCTGGATCTGTGTTTTATTTGGCAATCTCTTTCTACTTGATCAACCCATGACTATGTTATAGGCTCGATCATATTTTCTAGAAGATTGAAAAAGTACACATTTTAGTGTGTGAAATATTCCCTAGCCAAGAGAGAGAAAACTAATAGGGTTGTGTGTGGAAACATCTTGATAATTGAAAGACTCTATTTGATGGTGTTATTATGATTCCTTTGATGTTTTTAAATAAAATGTCATCTATTGTGTTCTAGTAATTTGCAATTGGAACATATTGATTGTCCACAAGGTCTTCAATGTCATGGAAAAGGACTCGAGAAGAACCAACAGGTTCACTCGAAGGAATTCCCGATACAATAGGAAATGAAGATGATGAAAAGGAGGGGTCGGAGGAGATAGTGATTTCTTAGACACATTGTTGGACTTTAGATTGTAGAACTGCAAGGAAGGAGTCTACTTTGTTAATATTCAACCAATGGGAAAATGTTTGTCCGATGAGCATGCTAAGTGGTTGAGTATAGGGAAAGTGTGTAGGACAAGTGTATAAATCAAGTATGATAATTGGCATGAGGTCCCTAAAGAGTACAAAGACATCCTTTGGACGGAGTGCAATGTGTCTACTAGTAATTCTTATTTCATTTATGCTTCTACCCTTTTCCTTTCATTTGAAGTTTAACTTAATTGAGCTAGGTATATTTCATCGTTTCATGTCCTAATTTTTATAGAGGTCGTTCGAGATCGATTGTCTGGATATGGTGATATGAAGAATAAAGAAATGGCAATGATCTCAGTTGGAGAGAACACAAGTACACCTTGTCTAGAGCTTACATATTCTCTAGTACAAAGGGTGATCGTCCATGGTTGGCCTATACACATATTCAACCGGATAGTTGGGAAATTCATAAGAGAAAAACATTGGATAATGAGGAAAATGTAAGTAGTTAATTTTTTTTAACAAGTCTCTACATATTATATTCCTTTTCATTTTTACATGCTTATGACATCGTAAAAACTAGGGTACGAGGGAAGAAAACAAAGTAATGCATTGAAAAACAAAACACCCCATCGGAAGAGCCAGGGTGGATATGGATTAGTGGCCCTCGAATTAGTGAAAGAACGCTTTGAAAGGGATTTTAAAATTGTCATTGATGGCGGGATGAGTGAGGAAGAGGCGAGGTCTTCGTTCACACCAATCGATGTGGAAGAGATCGATAGGTGTGATCTCTTCTTGAAGATCCACCAAAATAAAAAGGTGGATACGATGAAGCTCAGATTATTGAAGTTGCAGAAAGAGTGGTATGACCTTATTTATTACTTCTAATTTCAATCGGGTTCATTATTTCCTTTAATTATTGTTCATGGAACTATATTTTGTGTGTAGGCCAAATTAAAGCAAGACCAATAGGAGGGTCGATTCAATCTATCGTGCAAGAGGAGTGGGATCATTTTTATTCCAAAGAGAGGCATTTGGGATAGTTCGATCCTATGATCGGGATAAACCATCGAGAGTCCACGTGTTGCAAAAGGAATCCCTCATTAGAGACAAGCGGATAGAGCAACAAGAACTATTGATTTGAAAGTTGGTCAAGCACACGGGGCTCTCGCTACCTGAGAATTTGGATGATTTGACACCCGGTTGGATGCCACCGTCTTGAGGATCATGACACTCGCCAAGAGAAGTTGAGATGAACCAATAACCCATTCTGGATCTTCCAACAAATGAAGAAAATAACATTGTCAAATCCATTGAGTCATCCAAAAACAAGGTTGGTTGAATTAAATTATTTCATTGATAAGTATTTAACTAAAGATTTATTTTACATTATGTCTGCTCTCCCTCAATATCTAGACATTGCATTTGTGTGAGCTATACACTGATCGAGGTGAAAAAGGTAGGCCACTACACGTTGCCGATGAAATTTTACACGAGTCGATGCGACATCATCATTTTGTTCCAATTGGTGATATCATTTGTAGAGTTTCAATGGATAACCCTAAGGTCCTCAAAGCCCTATTACCGATTCCGGAATTCTGCTACAAGCGAGTGAGATTCACACGGGGAATGTTTCTTCTATGGCTTCATTGTCTCATTTATGCAGACCCGATCAAAGATCATCATTTGAAGGAGACAACAAATAACAACATCTAAGCCAATCGTTGAGGAGATTAAAAAAACCCTATCACCTAGGCTCATGTTATTGATGAGTCATCACATTTCGTGGGGGTCTTGTATGATTTGATGGCCAAACACCAACAGAACTCAACTTACTTATTCTCGGGTAATGAATGCATATTCGGTCAAAAGAGAGAAATCATTGCATCATGGATTGACTTTCAAGACCTACGGAGATGTGACCAAGTGAACCAAACTATAATGTCCCTATACTTATTATAAGTAATATAGCATTTCGCTTTATGCAAATTTTTAATAATTCCTGATCATTGCCTAATTGAAGACATCGATTTCATTTTGAAGGTACATGTATTATTTTACTAACCAAAAGGACAAGGGTTGGACATGGTATTTGTGCCCGATGTTTACTCAAGAAATAGGGTGTACTTTTCAAGACAGGGTTGACTACAACTGCGAAAGTCTTGGACGAATGAAATTTTTATGTTTCACCGTATGTTGAAAGGTGATGGATACACACTCATATCAAACTAATTGATTAATACATTATTTAAAAAAATATTTTCTCCAATGTTATAGAGACCATTGGAGATTAATATTTATTGTCTCCGAAAAGAAGTGTGTTTATTGGATGGATCCTCTTCACTTCCAAACGTCCGAGTTATTTGTTAAAATATTGGGTGACTCTATAAAAGGTCCAGAAAATAATGGTAATGAGGGTTTGGACCTAACACAAATCAAGGTGTGATTATCTTTTCATGTCATGAAATTCTATTTAGTCATCACTTATTGTAATTATTTTTTACTAATTTAAATTGTATTTATTAGTACAAGAAACAAGCAAAGACAAGGGAATGCAACTATTACGTAATTCTATAAACAACGAAGTGCCCTATATGTGCATGAGGATTACCTAGAAATCGACAAGTGAGTACTGGGATGATTATTTTTTATAATCACTTTAAGTAACGTAACATGTTGTCCCAATTCTTATGTTGTTACTATGTTTGTTTCATAGATTTTTCCAAAGGTTCTCAAGCCGTATTCACAAGATGATATCAACAGTGCAAGAAATTGCTTGGCTACGTATGTTGTGTACTCTTGTTCCTCTTCAATTGGTAATCCAATTATGGAATTATGAGAGTGTAGTATTTGATGACATAGTTGTGTGGAATATATTTTTGGTGACTTCTATTCATATCTATAGATTGTTACTTTTTTAGCGTAATCTATAGATTTTTTTATATCTGTTGTCATCTTCTCTTGTATTTTGTACAATCTGGATAAATTTTACGAGGCTATTTAGAAGTCGGTTTATAAAGAAATAGGCTGATTTTACCATATTGTCCGATCAGAGTTCTGAGTGAGGAACTAAATTCTGCCCATATTTCAATATTTTACATAGACATTATTTGAGTGCAATGAGCCAAGCATAGTGACAAGCACACTCTCTATAACTGAGAGAAGATTTGTGAATATTAGAGCAATTTCTAGATGGAGATTACCCAGCGTCATAGGACCGTGTCGGTGGTCCCCATTGTGGTTTTCCAACCTGTAGGTGGTCGATGATGGTAAGATCGTGGTGGTTCTAGTTTCGGTGGCAGTGGTTCTTTGGTGGTGTTTGTTGGTGGTGCAGTTTTTGGGTACTCTCAGGAGGGTGTCTCTAGCTATCAAATGGATGGAGTTTCATGCTCCACCGAGCTTCAATAGATTCAATGGTGATGTCTCCTAGTTAGGTCTTCGATTAGGATGTTAATATGTAATTTGGTTGCTTGTATGTAATCTTTCAAAAATAATAATATACATGATTTAATGTTCCTCAGTCGAAACCTATAGATCATAAACTATTCAGGACTCAGAACTAACAATCCAAAAATTGCATTTCCTAAAATATACCCATGCTTTTCCAGAATTCACCCCTCCTCCCGATGGAGGAACACGTTTTGAAGCCTAGAACGACGTTTCGAGTTCGTAACTACATTTCACTTGAGGGTGTTTGATCAATAGTTCCACACACGGAACTCAATAATTAGTTCCGCACTCGAAACCCTATAAGTAGTCCGAGACTCGGATAATTAGCTGCTCGGAATTGCTTAGAAAGTCTGACTCTCGGACTAATAGTTTCGAGCTCGGAACAAATTAAAGGCTGTTACAGCTCAAGGAACGACGACGGTTCATAACTGCCATTAATGGTGGCCATTCAAAGGTGGTTCCCGGAACTACCTTTGATTACGGAGTATCAAAGGCACGACCAGACACCTTCAATAGGCATGTTCTTCACTAGTGATATAAACTGTACTGATCATCATAATAAAGTATCCAAACATTTGATCTTTACATGATATCAGAGCAAGTCTAATCCTAGCCAAAAATTATTTATTTTTCTTTCTGAAAATACTTCCGTCCATACTCCGGCAAACTTCAGGCGCTGACATTGTCGTCTAGCGGCCATCTTCTCCGTCCGGAGGCCACCTTCTCTGAAAGCCTAGCAACTATCTTCTCCGACCGATCTTCTTCGTCCAGTGGCCATCTTCTTCACCGTTTATCTTCTCCGTCAAGTCCAGTGACATATTCTTCGTACCCAGTGGTATTCTTCGATAACCGTACGTTTAGCACTATTTATCAAGTGAATTCGACTTCATTATCATTGGCCAAGGGATTTATCACCGTGGCTATTACCTTTACCCATCT
Source organism: Rubia peregrina (assembly GCA_032355705.1). Classification (NCBI taxonomy): domain Eukaryota; kingdom Viridiplantae; phylum Streptophyta; class Magnoliopsida; order Gentianales; family Rubiaceae; genus Rubia; species Rubia peregrina. The sequence goes on from JAULKK010316219.1 coordinate 8,025, forward strand.
CGAGTTCCAATGCCCGTTCCCATTCCAATGGCTAGTTGCATAGGAGGTCGGTTTAGTTCATCACATCTCTCCAGCGCAGAGGATACCAAAATAGAAGCTTCTGCGTGTGAAGTTACGCATGTCCGATGAGAACATTATTTTTGGTGTGTGAATTCATTAGTGGCACATATCTCCAGCGCATTACTTCGTGCGCTATGCATAGATTCTTGGTTAGCAGACCCGCGCACTGCGCGCTTAGCTCCTTGATCAGCTTCTTGCGCCCACCAATATTTCATGCAATTTTTGAGCATTCTTGGCAACATCCCGTTGCAGTTATAATTTTCTTTGGTAGCCATTCTTTTGATTGATGGATTGTTGATTCTGGTGCAACTGCTCATATGCCTTTCAATTTTTGCCATCTTCAGAAGGTGCATGCTTATCGTGGTTCTAGTTCCATTTATATGGGAAATGGTGAATCATTATCAATTTCTCATATTGATCACTTTAATCTTTCTGGCTTGGCTCTTATTGTTGATCTTGGGTTCCTCAAATTACCAAAAGTCTATTGTCCATTAGTAAGCTCACTCGTGATTCACCTGTTATTGTTATATTTGAAGCCGATGCATTTTTCATTAAGCACAAGCATACATGAGAAATGATGGGTAAAGGCCACCATCGTTCGAGCCTGTATTTTCTTGGGACTGGTGATTCCACCTTTTTAGGTGAATTGTATTTGGAAAAGTTTTGAGCTTTCTTTGAGCATTAGCATTCTCGTCTTGGGCATGTGTCTTACACCACTTTTTAGTTACTAAGTAAACGAGGTCATATCTCTATCACCTCTTTTTTTCCTGCACCTATCAATTGCTCTTCTTGTCAAATGACCAAGAGCGAACGTATATCATTTTCTACAAGTGATAAGCGAGCCACTAGTTTGTTAAATAAGGTGCACTATGATTTGTGGGGACTGGACCCAGTTGTATCGGTAGAAGGCTAGTCGTACTAGGCTAATTTCTTTGATGATTTTTCACTTTTCACGTTGTTATTCCCGATACGCCAAAAGTCTAATTTATTTAACGTATTTATCCAGTTCCAGAAATTTGTTGAGACTCAGTTTTCTACCAAGGTTAAAATCTTGCAAACGTATGGTGGCACAGAGTTTAGTAATCATCGATTGCAGACTCACTTTGTGTTTTATAACATTCATCATCAGATGTCCTCTCCCTATACACCTGCTCAAAATGGTCGGGCCGAGATGAAGCATCGCCACATTAGGGAGACCGTTCTTGCCATGTTATTTCAATCTTCGGCGCCAGAACAATATTGGGTGGATGCTTTCTCTTCTGCAGTTTATATTATTAACCACCTTCCTAGTTTCATTCTTGGTGACAAGTCTCCATTTGAGGTCATTTTTGGATTTGCACATGTTTATTCTCTCTTTCACCCATATGGTTGTCGTGCGTATCCCTGCTTGCATGCTCTTGTGCATTATAAGTTTTCACCTCGCTCCATTCCATATGTTTTTATCAGCTATTGCTCTTTCCACAAAGGGTTCAAGTGTCTCGATACGGCTACCGGACGTATTTATATCTCACGTCATGTTCAGTTTGACAAGACCTTATTTTCATATGCCTCTTCTTTATGGGATGTCCACTCTACTTCTCATTTGGAGCTATCTTTATTTCCAGAGCCTCCCCAGATGTATGGTTTTTTCCACTAAGCTCTCGCGCTGCATCGCTCTCTAATTTGTTACCTTGTGTGGTTTGTTCTGATCATGACACTCCAGCATTACTTTTGGGCACTCCGATCACGACGTTTATTTCTTGGGCCCCGACGCCCATGACTCTGGCAAACTACACATTCACCCCAGGCTCGCACCACTCATACTCTAGATTATCTTGTCTCTGTCACTGCTTCCTCTCCTAATCCAGCTCTAGCTCGCTTGCATCAGATAACCACTAAGACGTTGGATGGTTCTCGAATCCCTTGATCATTCTTTGATTATGAGGTATGTGGTTTTCTTGTTGCATTAGTTGCTCAAAACGAGTCATGGGACTATCGTGCGGCTCTTTGTGATCCTTGTTAGATTTCAGCCATGGATGAGAAAATAAATTTACTTTGTCACAAGCATACTTGGGATTTGGTGCTTCATCCGCCAGATGTGAATGTTATTGGCTCTACGTGGGTTTATCATCTCAAGTATTGGCCTGATGATACTATTGATCGATGCAAGGCTTGACTGGTTGCGTAGGATTTTTCTCAGATTCCAAGGTCTGATTTCGATCATACTTTCAGCCCCGTTCTGAAGGCGTCCACTGTTCATACTCTCCTTGCCATTACCACCATGTGTTGCTGGCCTCTTCATCAGCTGGATGTCAAGAATGCTTTCCTAAATGATGTTCTTTATTCTCTTTCCTAAATGACCAAACCGATTGGCTACAAGGATGATACCCACCCTGATTATGTCTATTTCTTGCGGAAAGTCATTTATTGCTTAAAGCAGGCTCCTCGAGCTTGGTTTCAGTGGTTCAACTCTTACCTACACTAGCTTGGATTTCTTTACATTTCGACATACACATCCTCATTTTTTCTCAAGGTACTACTCTACTTTATCTCTTGGTTTATGTAGATGATATTATCCTTATAGAAAATGACTCTTCGGCTATTCGTCAGTTCATTGCTTGAGCTGATAAAGAGTTTTCCATTGAGGACTTGGGCTCTTTACACTATTTTTAGTCTGCATGTTGAGTTTACTTCCTCCGGTTTGTTCTTGGGCCAAGCTAAATATGCTCGTGATATTCCCTGTAGAGCTGACATGACTGATGCTACTGTTGTCTCTTCTCTGTTTCTTTTGCACTTTCAGCTTCATAGTAGTACTAGTGGGAAGTTTTCCAATCCTACTCTTTATCGGTCATTGATTGGTGATTTGCTTTATCTCACCATCACTCGTCCGGATCTAGCTTTTGCGTGAATTCAGTAAGTCAGTACCTTCAGGATCCTAGGGATGATCACTTGCTGCAATTACTCGTATTCTTCACTATGTATGTGGGACTATGCACCTTGCTTTGTCCTTACACTCAGCTCGCTCTTCCGAGGTGTTGGGCTATTCAGATGAAGATTGAGCGTGTTGTCTCGAGACCCTTTGTTTTACATATGGGTATGTTGTCTTTTTGGGTGACAACCTAGTATCTTGGACTGCTAAGAAGCAACCCACAGTTTCTCGTTCCAGTTATGAGTCTGAGTATCGTGCCTTGGCGAATACCGTGGCATAAGTTGCATGGTTATCTCACCTATTGCATGATCTTCAATTCTCTCCCTCCGGTCCTCTGCTTTTGCTTTGTGAAAACAATAATGCCATCTTTCTGGCTTAAAACCTTGTTTGTACAAGCGGAAAAAACCACGTTGACATTGATTTTCACTTTCTGCGTGAGCTGATTTCTTCAGGCTAGCTTCGTCTTCACCATGTTCCTACGTCCCTTCAACTTGTAGACATCTTCACGAAAGGATTGTCTCGTCCTCTGTTTGAGTTTTTTAGGTCCCTTCAACTTGTAGACATCTTCACGAAAGGATTGTCTCGTCCTCTGTTTGAGTTTTTTAGGTTCAAATTTTGCATCGCTGAGCATCCGACACTTCGCTTGAGGGGGGGGGTGT
>JAULKK010316230.1:0-11650 GCA_032355705.1 Rubia peregrina
CCGCCCCCCCCCCTTCTAGGGAGTCCCAAGAGGGGATAGAGGTGTTCATGAGTCGGGGTGGGTCAGTTGTTTCGAATCAAATTGACCCAAAATTTTGGATCAAATGGGTCGGGTCGGGTCAAAAGTTTCATAATTTAGGGTCGGGTCAGATTGGGTCATGCGTCGACCCAAATTAACAAAAATTATATTAAAATAGTATTTTATAATTTATTTAAATAAATGTAATAATTTTTAATGTAATAATTTTTAAATAATAAATAAAAATATAATTTATTTTTATATAATTTAAAAAATATTATGTATATTTAGTTATATTATTCTCTTAATAAAGAAAAATAAAATTATTTTCTTTTATTTAGTTAGAATAATTTTAATATTTGAATTAATTTTTTTAATTTGACTAAAATTTATTTATATAATTATGAATATATATTTCATATATTAATCAATATATTATTTTTAATTAATAATATTTTGGCAAAATTATTTTTATTTTATAAATATATATTTTTCAAAGATGTTAAACTTGTTTATAAAGTAAATTAATGGTTGATATGTTGTATTAAAATAATTGTTTTATGATATTTTTTCTTTTAAAAATAGAATAAAATTATGAATGAGTCAAAACGGATCGATTTGGGTCAAAATCTGATCGGCCCATCTTGAGCCGACCCATTTTGACCCAACTCACTTGATCCAAATAATTATGCGTAAAAAAAGAGAACTGTGCACGCCATGCATGCATGGTTACTTTCGATTAATTAGCAATTTGTTCATGCAATTGCACTTAAGTCATAAGGGGTGCCTTGTCGGTTTGTGAATTGGGCAAGTTAGTAGTAAAAGCAAAGTCTCTATACTTGAGTGATCTAATGTTCAAAATATACCTAATCAAGAATTGTGAATATTAGAGCAATCTCTTATTAGAAATTATTCAGCATCATAGGACCGTGTCGATGATCTCCATTGTGGTTTCTCAACCTGTAAGTGATCGATGATTGTAAAATCATAGTGGTTTTGGGTGACAGATCGTTGGTAGTGCAGCGTTTGTGTATTCTTAGGATGACGTCTGTAACTATTCAAATGAATGGAGTGTGAGCCTCCACTGAATTTCAATATATTTAATGGTGATGTCTATTGGTTAGATTGTAAATTAAAATGTTAATGAAATATGTAATTTGATTGCTTATATGTATTTTTTTAAAAAAAAAATCATAACGGGGCCGTTGCTTTCAATTTAATGTGCAATATAGTAATCGATCTATTCGTACTCACGTCATTTCAAGGGATGAATGTTCTTTGATTAAATAATTAAGTGTTATTTGTTGGAGTATCGTCTATGATTGTGTTAGATTAGTCACAGTATTTATACATTTTTAAAGAGAAAGGTGTATTTTTAATCATATATTTTGATTTAAATTGTTAATATAACCTTGTAAAATCTGAAAGTGTAAATCTAACCCTTTATTTTGATCAAAAGCACCAATCGAACCCTAGGAACCAAATTGTAGCCGTCATTATTTAAAATGAGCACTATATCCCTTTAAAATGATTTTTAAAAAATGTAAAAATATGATATTACCCTTCCCAAAAAGTGCTCAAACTCTTCCACCGGTCAACAATGGCCAACACCGGTCACTGTCGCCGGCTGATGGAGAATGAGTTAGATCAGTCCTTTTATTAATAAGACAAAGTTAGATAAACACTTTAGTAAAAAAATACTGGTTAAATAAGCACTTGTGTAAAAATGACAGGGTGCGCTCAATTTTATTGTTTTGAAAAGTGAATTTTATATTTCTCATTTTCTTGTTTAGTGCCGGTGAAAGCCGATCGCTGCCGCCGGCTGATGGTGAGCGGGTTATATCAGTATTTTTATTCATAAAACAGGGTTAGATCAGCACTTTTAGTATAAAAAAATGCTCAAACCCTTCTACGCAGTCAACAGTGGCCAACGCTTGTCAACTGTGGCCAACAACGGTCAAAGCCGGTACCCGCCGTCAGACCGCCTCTAGTTGATGGTGATCGGGTTAAATAAGTATTTTTATTAATAAAACATGGTTAAATCAGTACTTTAGTAAAAAAAATACAGTGTTAAATAAGCATTTGTGTAAAATGATAGAGTTAGATCAACACTATCATAAAAAAACATCTTTTTGAGGATAACTCACTCCCTATAAATATGTCTTCATTGCAACTTCATAATCTAATAAATACACTTATAATTTGTATGTTTTCGTTAGGAATTAAAGGAATTTTGGTAAATACTTTCCGAAAGATATTTAAAAAAATTGGTAAATAATTTCCCTATGAAATTATTTACTTTGTAATTAGAAATCGACACATATTGCTACTCTGTTAGGGAGTGAATCAACTTTTTAATATGGAGACCGAATTTGTATACTCCCCCTGGCCCAGATAAATTGGCATATTTTGACTTTTTGAAGTCAAACTAAGTCAAATTTGATCATTAAATTATATTATTATATATGCAAGACTATTATCATGTCAATTGTTGGATTCATCGGCACATACTCCCTCCGTCCTAGAGAAAATGACACATTTATTTTTTCCAAGTCAATTTTGCAAACTTGGAGCCTAATTATATATTAATATACATAAAATAATAATATCATGTGAGATATTGTTAGATTCATCTTAACATTTATTTTCTAAATATAATTTTTTGTGCAAAATTATTATGTGTAGTTGTAGATATAGTTGGTCAAACATGATCATTGAACACCGTGAAAAAGTAAATGTGTCATTTTCTCTGGGACGGAGGGAGTATATTTTTAAACTACTATTTTTTCATAATTTTTTACACGCATGAATAAAGATATTAAGTACTTGAAAAATTGATCGAGTTGACATCCAAAAGTCAAAATGTGGCTTTTTATCCTGGATAGAGGAAGTAGTGAAAGTTAATTAGAAATTAAGATACAAATTATAGAAGTTGTACTTTACCAATGATTAATGAAATCTACTTTTTTAAATTATGAATTGAAGTGAATACATATTTTTAAGGAGTGGGCTCTCGTCAAAAAGATATTTTTTATGATAGTGTTGACCTGACCCTATCATTTTTAAAGAAGCGCTAATTTAACCCTGTATTTGTTACTAAATTGTTGATCTAACTCTGTCTTATTAATAAAAGTACTGATCTAACCCGGTTACCATCAGTCGGCGATGGCGACAGGTGGCGGACCGACGTTGACCATTTTGACCGGTGACAAATCCTAGTGGTATAATGGTCATTAAATTTAGGGTTTTTTAAAATCTTTTTAGGTTAGGTCAATGCCTGAATTCCTTTAGTCAACACCGGAATAGTACAATTTGGGTATATCTGCACAATTTCTACAAAACATATGGTTAGATTTGCACTTTCAAATTTTATAGGGTTATTTCTGCACTTTTAAAATTTAATAGGTACACTTTTCCCATTTTTTAATTCAAAAGATTAAATGTTATAATTTTTAATTATATATTTGAAGATGTTAGTCATTCAATATTTTGTACTTTAAAATTTAAAGTGAAAATTTAAATAAAATGAAAAATATACATAATATATACCATAAGGCTTAAAAAAACCATAACGCTTTTAGTATATTTTGTTAACTGGATACATAAGGTTTCAGATATCCAGTTTTTTCATATTGTCACCCAAGTTTTAGATATATATTTTCTTGGGCGAACAATTTGTGAAGCGGCTGAACTCGCTCCATCGTCCCTTTTTAACCCCTTATCTTTCTTTTTTTGAATACTTTTGACCCTCAACTAATAAAACTGCTAAATCGTGGTCTTTCTATCTGGTCAAAACATTAACTTCAGTAAAAAAACATCAATTTTAAGGGCAAAATAGTAATTTCACATTTTCCTTTTTTCTTTTCTCATTTCTCAATTTTCTTTTCTCCTTTTCTTTTTTCTTTCTCCTTTTCTATTTTCCCTTTTCTTTATTTCTTTATTCTTTTTCTTTCAATTTATCATCTTCTCAAACCCTTTCCCCTTCCCCTTCCTCCTTACCCGTGAGTTTCTCCTCCTCACCCCATATCTTCGCCGCCTGTCACCACCTCACCGTCGCCTCTCTTCTGCCGCCACCTAAGCAACAAGAGGAATTGAAATCGAGGATCATGTTGTTGTCCTTGGGCAGATACTAGACATTGGCGCTCCTCGCTCAGCTTTCATCACTTCGAAGTAGGACCTTTCCACTTTTTGCTGCTCCACATGCTTCTGCTCCACCACCTTGGAGAACTCCCACCCCCTTACGACAAGTGCGTAATTGCAACGTCATCCAGCACGATGTTGAAATCCCTAGCCCCACGGACCAAGCTTTCCCTCACTAGAGCAGAGACCTAAGGCCTGTCGATCAAGAGCTGGTCGGCGTTGAACTGCGCCACCATCGCCTTGAGAACCTCGTTTCCAGGACCTTCTCGTCGTACTCAAGGCCTAGGGTTTTGAAGATGACGGGGAGGCAGTCGACGTCGGGGCGGGAAAGGACCCGTAGAGTAAGGTTGACCATCTGGAGATCCTTAGTCCCGGAGATGGAGGGGGTGGAGGCTATGGTGAGGTGGCGGTAGGCGGCGGAGAAATGAGCTGAGGAGGAGAGACTCAGTGGGGAAGGGGAAAAGGGCTTGAGAAGAGGGAAAATAGAAAGAAAAAGGAAAAAATAAAGAAAAGGAAAAAGTGAAATTACTATTTTGCCCTTAAAATTAACGTTTTGACTAAAGTTAATGGTTGACCAAACAAAAGGACCACGATTTAGCTGTTTTGTTAGTTGAGCGGTCAAAAGTATTGAACAAAAAAATAAGGGACTAAAATGGAACGATGAAGAAAGTTCAGGGGATTCCCAAGGCGTTCGCTCTATTTTCTTAGTTAAACATTTTCCAAGTCGTTCGCCTATTTTCTTAGTTAACTGAATTCAATTCTACTTTTCATATAATAGGATCACCTAGAATATGAAATGATTCAGTCACCCGACGAAATTGCTGAACCCTTTTGCGTTTGCCGCAGCCAACCGCACCCTTTCTCCTTTAAACATTTTCCCCATCTTCTCATTAGGGGAGATGAGAAATAACAGTTTATTTTAATTCATATTTTTCTTATTGAATAAGTGTGAGATTTATCTTCACGGATTAGTTTTGTTGTTCGACCTGATCGATTTGATCGTTGTATTAATGATGATAACTCGATTTAATCGTTCATGTTGATGTATTATGCTCGATCTACCTGTACAAATCGTGTGTTCGTGATTTCATTTGTGATTTTATTTTTGAGCTTTCATAAATCTGGGTTCGTCAGATCTGTGTTTTTCAAGGTGTTTACAGTTTGGACAACATATATCGTGGTTGGATCAATTGGTGTTAAAGTTTCCTGTTTGGCACAGTGATATTGATGCGTTATATGCTCTTCTTTGCCAAGTGATCATGTTTTTGGTAGGAAACAAGTTAATATCTCCCGGGGTGATGTTACAGTTTTTTTATTGGATCTCTAATATGTAATAGTACAGACGATCAGTCTGGTGGACATTTAATTTAGATATCATTGGAATATGTTAGTTATTGTTAGAGACTAGTTAGGTTAGATGTCAATTCCACTCATTGTAATTGTCGCTGAGTGTGTTTCCCAGCATCTTGGAATGTTTGATATTTTCAAAATAAAACAAAATATTGTTGTTCATATATCTATTTAAATATATGGTCAAGCTTTGATAGGAAACATTGTAAAAAAAAGAGTAAGAGTGCAAATAGAGTTGGGACGGATGGAGTATAAAAATGCTAACCGTAGAATCCAAAGATAATTCTATTTATAAAAATGTATAGAATAATTTGCACTTATACCTCTCAGTTCATATGTTTCTGTGGACATGCCCTCAATTCTTCGTTAGTACAAAAGTACCTCTGAGCTCACATGAAAATTGGTCAACCTTAGTCTTGGTCGGATTGAAATGAAATGTCATTTTCCCCTAATAAAAATGAATCCTAAATAAGAAGCATAATTAAAAGTAGGGGTCTAAAAACCTGTTACATGCAGGGAAATTACAACTTGTTAATTCTATCTTGCTAAGTATTACTGGTAATTAGGGAAGTATAATGAAAATTTCAGAGAGTATAACAACATAACTATGAAAATATGCACTAGTTATTTGTGGAGAAGAGAGGAAAAACAGAGGGGATTCAGTGCTGCTTCATACAATGCTCTCACCAGAGGTAAATTTTGTTTGGAGATATAGCCATTAGAGATCCAGCTGTGTGGAATCAAGCAGCTTTTTGCCAATTGTTATGTAATATTGAAAATAAAAACGACATTCTATGGGGTCAATGATTGCAGGCTTACTATATGAAAGGAAAATTAATGATGGATAGCAAAATCTTGAAATCTCAAAGTTGGTCTTGGAATATGTTACTAAAACTCCACTATAAAGCAGGTTCAGTGATGAAGAAATACAGTGATAGGTATGGAAAAGTTATTACTACTGGAATGAACAAACTGAAAGGTAGTGATGAAGTGGTGGAAAAGGGAGTGGTCATTTGGCATAAACATGTTCTACCAAAACATAAATTCTTTCTGTGGATGTTGATGAATGGAAAAATTGGCTACAACTGATAAACTGTTGGAGTTTGGCATAATTGGAGTAAAGTCTACAATCTGCCTTTTATATGAGGCAGAGAAGGAAACTGCACAACACCTCTTCTGTGACTATGGGTATATGAAGCATGTTTTAAACCTTTTGCAAGTGAGGAATTTGAAAACCGTTAATTAGAGTACTGAACAAGTGGATTTATCATCAAGCCAAGGTGAAAAGAAGCAGGAGTTTCATGCTGATCATTACTGCATTTTATTAGGTGTGGCTGGAGAGGAACAATATAATCTTTAATTTTAAAAAAAATGAAAGTTGAAGTCCTGGCACTGAAAGTCATATCAGAATGTGAGTGGAGGGTGAAAGATTACAAGAAAAAGATTGTTAAGATGATGCATCCGTATACAAATTTAGACATGTTGAAACTGTTGTTTAAGTTAAGTAGTTTGCTTTCAAATATTGCTTATTTGGATGGATATTTGGGGAAATTGTGTGTAGAGTGTTTGAGTGAAATGAGATTATAAAGGGTTGAGGGAGATAGCTTTAATGTGAATCTTTGGGTTGATTTTACATATACACACAAAAATTCTTTTAATAAAATAAAATAAATAAGTCTGAAAATTATGAAATTATGTAAGACCATTTTGCCTTCTCCATTAGGTTCTCCCCTCCGCCAACATAACTCTTCTCCGTCCCACAATCCTTCCAAACATCCCATTCTCCAACAACCCATTCTTGAGCGTCGCTTGCCACCCCTGAACTACCAGCTCGAACACCACCTCCCCCTCCACCCACTGGTATGACTCATTCACCGCAATATTTTATCTTTTGTATTTTTATTTTAAATCTCAATTCTTGAGTTCCTTAGCTTTTGCCATAATATTTGAAGCATAATTTTGCAATTTATGTATGCACTGATATAATACGACTTGCAGAACTTTTTAAATATAGAGGTTGATGCCCACAACTCAGGATCCAAAGTGTTTCAATTTATGGGTATACATTTAATCGATCGCATTTACCATACTAGTCTGCAATTCATATCTAAATTTCCTTTGGTTTTTGTGTAGCCTTGTACCCTTACTAACAGAAGTCCATCAGAGAGGCTCGAGCTTCTGCACCTAAGAGATACAAACGTTGTATTTTAATTTTCATGCTTTTACAATCATGTTTTTCCGAAGATTCTATAAGAATTTAGGAATGATTTCCTATGAAATTGCATATCTAACATATTTTCCTCTTTGTTTTGTCTAGATATTATTGTGAGTACTCCTCTATATGAAGACCGTGGAGCACAAACATAAATTTCGATGAGTGTAAATGATATGTGATGAAGTATATGACTCAATGTATATAACCCCACTGCTATGTGTTTTTTTTATCTATCTACTAAAATTCCGGATCCCCTCGTAAAGTTGGTGGAGGAGGAGAATGATAATGAGGAAGAATCATCGGACCAAATGTTCGATACCAATGAAAACTTTTTAGAGAGGTATCTCGAACTTCATTCATATGAATATAGAAATACATCACGTGAAATAGATATAAACTAGGGAGAACAACTTGGGAGACCCTTCAACTATCTCCATCGTTCACCTTTTGCCCACCATTTTTTTCAACACCAACAAAACTGTCAATTTGTCATACTTCCGTCCATTATGGCCATCAATTTGTCATTTCCATTTGTCATCCACAATCAACTTGACTTTTGCAAGGGTAAAAAATACTTTTCCAAAACATACATCTGCCTTATTTTCAAACGATAATAATTTATTTGAATTAAAACTTTGAACTCTTAACCCTAAAAACCTTTCTAAATTCCTCTCTTCATCCATAAACCAAATGAATGCTTGAAATCTAGTTCAACTGATGCTCAAAATCGTATCCAATGTGGTAGTAATCAGTGAAGTTCCATTCGCAACTAGCACACTCGTTTGATTTTCGTAGATGGTGGGGTTCGATTGTCCTAGAGGAGCTAAGATTGAACATCGAAAGGTTTACGGTAAGCGCCGATTACTCCCTAATGGTTTGATAGTGTAGGATGTTTGAGCATTTCTAACCAAATTCATTCATGGGCAAGGTTTCAAACAGGGTTAGGGTTTCCATTCTTCGAATTTGGGGTTGAATACTTCAAATTGAGCAATGAGTAACTTACATTAAAGTGTATTGACAATTTTACCATATTTTTTAACTCCAAAACAGTGTTATGTCGGATCTTTGACTGTGGGTTGATTATCTAAAATTGGGTTGTGCGAATGGCTCTTAACAGTGATAAATTGAGTCGTTTCTTGTTAATTTGTTTGAGGATTGGCTAAAAAAAATCCATTTGATTCACTTTATAAAATACATGAAATGGTAATTTTTTTCATTTGAATTTCTTGATGACTTTCTGTGTGTTTAATTGTTGTGCAACGGGGAACTCTGATAATTTTTCCATTAAGCTGAGACATGGAGGGCAGTTTGTAGGCAAGGATGTAATCAGTTTTGAAGGAGGACAAGTCAATTTTGTGGACAAGAAAATGTTGTCCTTAGAAGAGATAAAGCAAATGGCAGCTTAAATGGGGGTGGAAAGGCCCTTGATATTTTGGTAAGTTTATCCAGGTTTCCCTGAAAACCTAAGTTTATATCACATTTATGGGGATGAAGAAATCAAGGAAATTAGCACTTGTGTGAAGTTCAATAAATTAATCCAAGTATTTTGTGTGAAAGATGGGATGGGAGAGGGTAATATAGAGATTAGAAGAATTGTTTGTGACCAGATTTTAAACCCTAGTGTTGAGAGTAAGCGAGGTGTGAAAATTGGTGGTGAACATGGAACTAAAAAAGTGGAAGTTAAGAATGTGGTGGCTGAGAATGTTGGAATTGATGTTGATGAGACTGATAATGGAGTTGATGGTCAGAGAGTAGGGGTGAAGATGGGACGAGGGGTGGTGACAAGGAGGAAGATGATGCTACTCAGGGAAAAGAGGTTGCGAGTTGTGAGAAAGGGGTGGATGTGGGTGGTGAGAAAATGGTGGTAGAGAGTTGTGAGAAAGGGTTTAAGGTTGAGAGTGATGGAAAGGTGAGGCCGAGGGTAGTGAAAAATAGGGGGCTGAAGGTGACGAAAATTTTTGAGGGAGAGGAAGAAACATCTGATGAAGATTACCAAACCTTTAGCAGCAGCACATATATGCAACATTTTACTGAGAATGAAGAATTATGTGCTGATGATAACCGGGAGAAAATTTCTTCGGACGAAGATAGTGAATCTGAAAATGAAGTTGATGAAGAAGAGGAGAGTGATAATATGGAGGTTGCTAATGAGGAGGTTGTTCATGCAGTTTGGCTTGAAAAGATCAGGAATTTGAGCGCTGATGGGTTAGGCTTAGATGGTGGTGATGAAAATGGAATCGGGGATGAGTAATTTAAGCACTGGTTAGACTCTCAAATGATCCAATTAACACAGTTGATAGAATCTCAAAGTAATGGTCATGAATTAGGAATGAAGAATACTAAGAATACTTCTGCTGGTCGTGGTGATCATCCTAAGGTTGCTGTTGAGACTTAAAAGGTGCCTCATCAGCCACCCACTAAGACTAAAACGGCACCAGAGCAGCCACCTGAGACTAAAAGAGCACCACAATATCCCCTGAATTTTCCAAACAAACAAAGAAAGTTAGTAAACAGAAGAGGGCAAGTGAAAAGGGGAAGGAAAATATGGAGAGCTTTGAAGATATACTGGATGATGACCATGATGAAGATCGGCTAATGGAGCTAGAGGGGAATAAAGTTGATGAGGAAGGAAGTGAGTGTGAAGTTCAAGACGGGGTGCAATTTGATGTTTTCAACCTTGAAAGAGACATGTTGCACCCTAGATTTGAGGTTGGGATGATATTTTCCAGATCTTCGGAATTCAAGGAAGAAATTCAACATTATGCCGTTTGGATTAGAGCTAAGTGCAAGAGCTAAGTGCAAGGATACATGTCCATGGGTTTTCTTTTCATCATGGATCAACAAGCTTCATAACACTGACCTATATATCAATACATACAATGATGTCCACGAAAACTGCTCTCATCCACAGATTTTTTTTGAATTCTAAGCCGATGGCAAGAAGTATGTGGTTCGGATTTGAACTAACATGTCGATGTTGATTAGATGCATTAGGAAGACTGTAGCAGAAGATTTTGAGGCAACCACTTCCAAAAATGTGGCTTATAGAACAAGGAGAAGGGTTGTGGAGCTAATTGAGGGAGATGCAGTTGAACAGTACAAGAAGATTTACGACTACTGTGACAAGGTGAAAAAAAGAAATCCTGGGACTACAATGGAGGTTGAATTCACCTCTTTTATGACAGAAAATGGGAATCCCACATTTCTTCGGATGTACTATTTTTTAGGGCCACTGAAGGAGGGCTTTAAACTCTGTTGGCAGGTTATAGGATTGGATGATTTCCATATGAAAAGGACGTTTCCTGGGCTGATTTTGGCAGCAATGAAAATTGATCTGTACAATGGTTCTTGGCCCCTTGCATGGACAGTGGCAGAGAAGGAAGCAACTGTGCAGTGAACATGGTTTTTGGGGGCTTCTAAGGAATGATCTCGACATCGACAATGAACATCATTACACATATATGTCTAACTAGCAGAAAGTATGATTTGTTGGTTTATTTCTAGTTTTTGTTTCTATATGTATTGAATGATTTAATTTTTGATTGATTTTGTGATTGATTTTCCATAATTTACTTTCAGATTTTGATCATGTTGAATATGATGATTTATTTCCTTCCATTTATTTTCATTGTGTGGTTGCTTTTCTGAATAATTTGGTTTCATGTAAATTATAGGATTTGGACACAACCCTGGCTGAGGTTATTCTTGGCGCTACTCACTATTACCATGTTACCAAAATTTCAAGAAAAGATACATATACAAGGTTTTGAAAGGGATGTTGTTATCCATTGTCGGGAGTGCAGCGGATGAGTTGTACACACAACGGATGGAAGAACTAGAAGCTTTTGACCTCGCGACATACCAAATTGTTAGGGAAGCTCCTCATCCTATCCACTAGTGTAAGGCTTTCATTTCCCACCATACTAA
>JAULKK010316240.1:0-11649 GCA_032355705.1 Rubia peregrina
TTCACAGAATACCCCACAAATATACCAACATCACTACGATTATCGAACTTGGCCAATGGATCTCTATCTCTTAGAATGTAACACTTGCTTCTAAACACATGAAAGTGAGATACATTTGGATTTCTTCTTTTACATATCTCATAAGATGTCTTGTTGGTAAATGGCCGAACATACACTCGATTTATAGTATAACAAGATGTATTAATAGCTTCTGCCCACCATGTTTTGTATACATTTTTCTGCAAGCATGACTCGAGCCATTTCCTGAAGTGTTCTATTCTTTATTTTGACAATGCCATTTTGTTGTGGAGTGATTGGTGTGGAGAATTCATGTTGAATCCCAAGTTCATCGCAGAACTCACTGAATTGAGACTTTTCAAATTCCCTACCATGATCACTTCTGATTCTCACAATCTTTCCAATAGAACTTCCTTTCTCGGTCTGTAATTTCACCACCAACTTCTAAATACATCCAAGTATCAGATTTTTCTTTGAGAAATGCCACCCAAGTGTATCTAGAAAAATAACCAACACACACAAAGATGTACTTCTTGCCACTCACACTAGGTGTGTTGATTGGACCCATTAAATCCATATGAAGCAATTCAAGATTCCTTGAGGCTGTAATATACTGTACTGCAGAGTGAGGAGACCAAATCTTTTTACCTTCCTGACATGGTCCGCAAACAATTTCACTCTTGGTTGTAAGCATAGGCATTCCATGTAATGCCTTTGAATTTGCAATTCTCACTAAGGTTTTATAGTTGATACGACCAAGCTTCCTATGCCACAATGTGTCTTCATCTTTCTTTGAACTTAGACATCGTACTTCTTGCTTCAGAAGATAACAATTATCTAGTGATCAAATCCCAGAAAGAACTTTATCATTTCCATGTCTCACCAAACATTTGTCTTTCTGAAATTCAATTGTCATATTGTCATCACACAACTGTCTGATGCTTAGTAAATTTTCCTTTAAACCTTCAACGAGCAACACACTAGTAAACACCATAAATCCTTCAATTTTCATTTCACCTTTGCCAATAACTCAGCTCTTCTTCCCATCACCAAAAGTAACCGAACCACCATCATAAGGTTTTGTTTTTGTCAAAAAATCCTAAGTTCCGGTCATGTGACGAGAGCACCCACTATCAAAGTACCACGAGTCTCTAGAATGTGAAATAAGTGAAGTATGAGCAACAAGGAAAATATTCATGCGTTTAGGAATCTATACCTTTCGAACCAGTTTTGACCTTTGGGTACTGTCTATGTTGAAACGTGCTGACAGCTGACGTCCGTTCATGATATCACTTAATAACTTGTGACACCATTCCTTGATATGACCTTGAAACATGCAATAACTACGTATGAGAGATTTTTGCACACGAGTCTTAGTCACCTTTTTCTTCATATCTTGAACCTCCATCTTGAATTTTCCACCTTGCATGATGTATTTCCATAACCAATCCCTTGTCGATCTCTGAAGTTTTTCCCATGGTCAGAATGTCATCTAACTTTGCCTTACCATAATTTAACTTCAGTAATAGTATTCACCTTCACGTTCAATTTTTCAATTTCACTAGAAAGTCTTTCAACTTGCACTATCAAATCCTTCTTTGCATCAGCCAATTAATTTTTTCTACCTTTAGAGATTTATTTGCTTCCTCCACCTTTAACCACATGTCATACATTTGTTCATATGAAGTGTAGATGTCTTCACTACTCACAGATTGGTTTTCATTATTACTGGAAGCATCGGGAGAACGTATGTTGGAACATACCGTATCCGTGTTGGAATATACAACAGTATCTGTGTTGGAACGTACGCCCACAACTTCTTCACATATTTTTGCCCCAAATGCTACATAATTACTGGTAAGTTCCTCTTCATCTTTCTCATCTTCTTCATCCTCACTCCATGAAGTAACATATGATCTTCCTTGCTTCTTCCTGGTATTGGCACATTTAGACTCGATATGTCAAAATCCTTCACATTCTCTACATTGAATCATTCCTTGCTGTTTTGCTTCATCACCTGAATTTTTCGTGAATTGTTGATTTTCTTGCTCCACACGATTTCCACGATTTATACCAAAGTTCTGTCCACTTGGTCTATTTCCTCTCGTTCTCTCTTGTGGTTTTCTGTTCACAACCTTCTTCAACATTCTTGAAAAATTCTTAGTGATGAGAGCAATTTCTTCATTATCATCTTCATTATCCGATTCATGATCATTCCGTGATGAAGATTCTTTAAACGCCAATTCCTTTTGAATTTTCCTTGCAGGCTGCTCCATGTTCATCTCATACTCTGTAGTGATCCCATCAATTCATCCAAGAACATCCTAGATACATCTCTAGATTCTTCTATTGCAGCAACTTTCATAGAAAATCTCTTGGGTAGTGATCTTAGGGTCTTCTTCACCAACTTATATTCCTAGTAAACTTTTTCCAATTGATAAGTCATATTAGAGATATCTCTGAGTTTCCCATTGAATGTGGCAATGGTATCGTTCTCCTCCATTTTCAGTTCTTCGAAGTTGGATGCCAACATCTGTAGTTTGGATTCACGTACTCGACTGGTTCCTTCATGTACGGTCTGCAAAGGATCCCATACTTTCTTAGCCTGTTGAGATGTAGAGATGAGCTTAAACTGATGTTCATCAACTGCTCCGGAGATTGCATTTAACGCTTTTGAATTAGCCAGTGAGGCATTCAATTCATCTAGAGACCATGATGATTTGTCCATGAGTGTTTGTTTCTTAGAGCCTGACTCTCATTCTTTCTCCTTAGAGCTGGATTCTACATCTTCAGTTGGAGGATTCCACTCGTTCTCAAAAAAGTGCCATGCAAGTTCATCCAGAAAACTGA
Organism: Rubia peregrina; assembly: GCA_032355705.1. Lineage (NCBI taxonomy): Eukaryota > Viridiplantae > Streptophyta > Magnoliopsida > Gentianales > Rubiaceae > Rubia > Rubia peregrina. The sequence goes on from JAULKK010316240.1 coordinate 2,869, forward strand.
TAAACACTCTCATACGAGCCTTCCAATAATTGTAGTTTTTCCCTTCAAGCAGAGGTGACCGAGATACATAAGCTCCTTCCTTTGTCACCATGGTAAAACCGGATCACACTTTCCTTGACACAACCAAGGTAAAAACCTAAGTGACCAAGCTTTGATACCAATTGAAAAAACTGGTTTTACCTTTTTAGGTTAACTAGCAATCCTATGTTCCAACATAGTCTAACTTAACCAAGTATGTAAAGTAAATAATGCACGAGACATACAACTTGGTTACGCAGTTCGGTGAAATCCACCTACATCTACGAGACCTGGCCCAGTTCAGAATAAATCCACTAATCAGAAAGATATAGTACAAACTACACCATACAACTATACTTATCTTTTCTAATTCTAAACGTGTGGATTTTACAAGCTCCCCTTGCTACCGATCAGCCTTAATCAGACTCCCTCTGACCTCGAAATTCGTCGACCCTGGATCTTCTCCTCCCGAGGAATTAAGGAATACGTTCTGAACTTTGAACAACAGGTCGCGTATGTTGAAACATATGAATTCTGGCGCTTTGCAAAAACTTCTCGGACGATAAAAATCTGATGTGCATATTTTCTCAATTAATTCATGTATCTTGCAGACGTATAATATCCTCTATTTATAATCCATATGCATATCAGAATGCTCCATAATTATCTCCAAAATATTCCTATTCCTTATCTGCTTTTGATGCATATTCAAATCCCATAAATAAAGGGATTTACCTTATCACAAATATCCCATAATATTCCATCAATCCAATTCCATAATTATAGGAATTTTCTTAAAAATCATAATGCTTCCATATGGCTGAACAATATATTGCATAACCTCCATTTCAATAAATGCATATTACCGCAATATTACGTTTCGCAAAATCTGTACTTGCCCAGTATGTTCCAACATGGAATGTTTTCCTTTCTTACCATGAGTTGACAAATGCCAACAAATTAATCCATGACTTTACAACTCCTACTTGTTTTCATTGTAAAGAAAGAGGACATGTTCGTAGTAACTGTCCCCAGTCTTGAGTGTTAGCCACCATTGAGGAAGGAGATGAAGAAGATGAATATGATGATATGCCCGCTTTATATGAAAGCGAGGAAGAACATGTAGATGAAGATGTCATCATAAATGACCATGGTGAACAAGGTCCGGAAACACAAGGTAATTATGTGACAATGAGGGCTTTAAATTCTCAAGTGGCTGAAACTCAGGTTCAAAGGATTAATATTTTTCATACTCGTTCCCTTGTGAATGATAATAATTGTTTACTGATTATTGATTATTGATGGAGGATCTTGTGTTAATACTGTTTCCAATCTTCTTATTAAATCATTGTCTTTACCTGTTACTACTCATCTATCACCTCATAAACTTATTTGGTTAAATGGTAGTGGTGAGATTAGGGTTAATAAACAATGCATGATTAACTTTAAGATCGGAAAATATCATGATTCTTGCTTATGTGATGTTATACCTATGGAGGCTAGTCATATTTTGTTAGGAAGACCATGGCAGTTTGATCGTAAATCTATGCATGATGGTTACACTAACAAAATCACTGTGATTAAGGATAGAACCAGGTATACATTAACTCCATTGTTACCAGTGGAAGTTATTGAGGCTCGGGGACGCATGAAAAGCGACAGAGAAAAGTTTGTGACTGAGCAAGAAGAAGCCGACCAAAACCCTAGTCCGGGTTTGAAGGAGCACAACCCAAAGAATAAAATTGGAGGCAAAAACCCTAAAAATTTCATCCAAGAAAAAGGGGTGGCCGATCCAGGTAAGTCAGGTAAGTCGGTGAATGATTCTGAGAAGTCGCGAAAGGTTTTGTCTTCACATCTTAGTCCCTTACCATTAGTTTATATGATGAAACACGAATTGCCAATTGAATCTAGAAAATTGTTTTATGCATCTATTAGGGACGTGAATCGTGCTTTCTCTAATCATTCTCATGTATTAATCTTACGTTATAAAGAAATTTATTTTGCCAAAGAGGATATACCTGTGCATGTTCCTCCACGGTTTGCTGAGATGTTGCGGGAATTTGAGGATGTCTTTCCTGAGGCATTGCTGCATGGATTACCCCCATTGCGAGGTATTGAGCATCAGATTGACTTGATTCCAAGTTCGGTTATACCTAATCGACCAGCTTACAAAGCAAACCTTAAGGAGGCAAAGGAACTACAACGAAAAGTGGCTGAATTACTTCAAAAAGGTTGTGCTTGAATCTTTAAGCCCTTGTGTTGTGCCTGTCATTTTAGTTCCTAAGAAAGATAAAACTTGGCGACTGTGTATTGATTGTCGTGCTATTAATAAGATAACCATTAAATATCGCCATCATATCCCCAGGTTAGATGATATGCTTGAAGATTTGCATGGATCTATGATATATACTAAGATTGATTTGACTCAGGGTTATCATCAAATTTGAATTAAGGAAGGGGATGAATGGAAAACTGCATTTAAAACTAAGTTCAGGTTATATGAATAGATTGTTATGCCTTTCGAATTAACTAATGCACCTAGTACTTTTATGCTCTTGATGAATCATGTTTTGAGAAAGTTTACTGGTCAATTTGTTGTAATTTATTTTGATGATATCTTGATCTATTCTAAATCGACGGATGATCATATTAAGCATGTTAAACTGGTTCTTGTTGCACTCCGTGAGTCTTGTTTGTATGCTAACATAAAAGGGCACTTTTTTCACTTTCGAAGTAGTGTTTCTCGGTTTTGTGGTTTCTAAGGAGGGCATAAAATTCGATGAAACCAAAATTGAGGCCATACAGACTTGGCTGAGACTTACCAATGCCAATCAGGTACGTTCTTTTCAATCCAGTTTACCCCTCTGTGTGTGAAACTCTTCTCTTTTAGTGGAAGAAGAGAAAAAATGAAAGAGGAAGAATTAGGGTTTTAGAGGTATAAATGTAATTTCATTTATTTTTATTTTTTTTACAGAGGGGTAAAATAGTCTTTTTACAAAATTTCGACCTTAAACTGCCTAAAAGGTTATATTTACACATACACTAACTATCTAGGGTTATATTTGCACTTTCAATTATCACAGGGTTATATTTGCACTTTCAATTATCACAGAGTTATATGTGCACTTTCATGAATTATGTAGGGTTATATATGCACTTCGCTCATAAATAATAAAAAAGCTATACATAATGTTGCAGAGTTAGAACATCATGTTATATATTTGAAACATCAAGCAGTACCTAAGTAACATTACATCATGTTTTCTGCAAATTGTTATCCTGACTATGTTCAGTTAACACGTACCATCATGCCATATATTTGAAACATCAAGCACTGCCTAAGTAACATTACATCATGTTTTCTGCAAATTGTTATTCTAACTATGTTCAGTTAACACGTACCATCATGCCATATATTTAAAACATCATGTTATATATTTGAAACATCAAGCAGTAGATGAGTAACATCACATCATGTTTTTTACAAATTGTTATTCTGATTATGTTCAGTTAATATGTACCATCATGCCATATTTCATGAACATCGTCTGCTAAAAGTCATATCATTGTCCACATATTATCAGTTTGCAAAATGCGAACAAATCCTCATCACATTGCTTAAAACTTTAAAATAAGCTCTTATAACTTCAACTCTATAATTTGAAAGCTCTGACATTTAAAGCGAAAGTTGCAACAAGTTTACACCTAATTTATATATTTAAAAAACAGAGCAATAACATGTAGTGGTAATCGTTCATACATATCAGACTTTTGCAACTACACATAGTTTACTGCTGTTCAAATCATACAATTAGAGCGTTCACAAACAGTGTCCGTTGCTCTTCAAATAAGAAAATAGAAAGATCATAATCAAGGATAGAAAGTTCAGCATCTAACCTTGCGAAACATGTACGATCTGTTCATCATTGATATTTGTTTCGCTTTCTTGTGTAGGATTCTGTGTTTGCGTTGTTTGTATGATTACCTGATTTTCGATCTGTAAATCACCTTCTTCCATCATGATCCAAGTTTGAATCTGCAAAATTTTGAAATTGTGTTTAATCATATATTTGTGGCGATTGATGATGAATTAAAACCTAAATGTAGTTGTACTTTTCTTGATTGATGCTTTGTTGATGTCGATTGATATTCTTCTTCAAAATCATCGCGGTTTTTTTGAGAAAGAACAACGGTTGAATGATTTTAGAATTTGTATGATTTGGATTCGTATGTTGATGTTTAATTCATTTTTGTTGAACGCTTTTGATGGAGGTGTGTTTTGGGATTAGGTTTATTTTCACGCATTTGGACTGGGAAGGGTGAGTTGGGTGTGTTTTTTTCTTTATTACTATTTGGTCCCTCTTTTTTTTGAGCGTTACATATATCCGAGTCCATAATGTTTTGGATTCTACCCCCGAATTTAGTTTGCCCTTCTACTATTTTTCCTCTGGTCCCTGATCTCACCATGAGACGGGCTCGCAAGAGAAGGACTCTTGTGGTTGTAGAGACAAAGTTAAACTTCCATAACCAAATAAAAGGAAGTTGGGAGAAAGATAAGTAGAATCCATCTTTATAGGCTATGCAGTTAATAACAAAGCTTATAGTTTTTGGTCATTCAACCCTATGATTCTATTTTATTAATACGATTATTAAGTCAAGAGATTCTATATTTGACGAAACAAGGTTTACATATATTCCAGGAGACATTGAGAATGACATAAAACAAAGAGAAAATGCATTAGATGACTCTATAGACAAAAAATGAAGACGTTAGTTGAAAAGGAGCAAGAGAGCAAGAAATGCCAAATCATTTGGTTATGGTTTTATTACTTATCTTGTATATGGATTAAGTGATAGAATACCTTTGTTTTCAACAATGAAACTGATTCAAAGACTTTGACGAGGCAATGAGATCTCATGATATTTCATTATGGAAGGAGGCAATAAATGATGAAATATACTCAATTATGAGTAACAACACTTGGCTACCGAATACTTATCCTAATTCCAAACTCATTGATTATAAATGGATCTTCAAAAATAAAATAAAGGTATATGAAACCATTGATAATTACAAGCCAAAGCTTGTAACCATTCAAAAGCTTCACATAGAAGCATGATCTTGACTATTTTAATATTTATTCTCCAGTAGTAAGATTGACTACGATAACGTACTACTTGCGATATTCGTAATTCATAAGAGACATATTCAATAAATTGATGTTAAAATTTATTCTTCAATGGTGAATTGGAAGAAGAGGTTTACATGAAACAACCCGAAAGATTTGTAGTGTCTAGACAAGAGCACAAAGCGTGCAAACTTATGAAATCCTTACATGAGTTTAAACAAGCTCCGAAGCAATGTCATCAAAAGTTTGATCAAGTGATGCTTGATAGTGAATTTAAAGTCAATGAATCCTATATATATATATATATATTTACAACAAGTATGTAAATGGGGAAGCTGTCATAATCTATTTATATGTTGATGACAGGTTGATCTTTGGTTTTGACTTGGTGCAAGTGTTAGAAATCATAAAGTTTCTTTCAGTAAATTCAAAATGAAAGATATGGGAGAGGTTGATATTGTTCTTGGAATGAGAATAAAAAAAAGGATTGGTGATACTCTCTCAATCTCGTTACATTGAGAAACTTCTTAAGAAGTTCAATCATTATGATTGCAAGTCAGCCACAACTTGTTTAAGCACACTGGCCGGAAAAAATCTCAGACAAAAAGTAATTGGGGTGTAGATGTATGCAAAATTTTGGGAAAGACCGTATTTCCATAGATATATGGAAAGACAAGGTTGAATTAAAATTATAGAAAGACAAAAAGATTTACTTGTAATATTAAAATTTTATTATGCAACGTGCAATAGCATACATTTATGATCCGATTAATACAACCCAAAATTTTTATGTTGATTTATTCTAATTTACAATTGAATCGTTGATTTTTTCATAATTCATGGAAATAACGTTTTTCAAAACACAGACTCGAAAATGCATACATGGACTAATAAAAAACATACAAAGCCCATCTCTTGAGGCACCATAGCCCAAATACTCGTGATTCGTGAACGAGAAACGTGGCTACCAGTGTACCCGTATTTTGTTGTGGGTGGATAATGAGCTGCCACGTGTCTAACCACGCAACATATGATGTTCTGCAGGCCAGGATGTTACCTTGATCCCAAGACTTATCAACAATGGCTTATGCAGCAAGAACTAGTTTGTGCCCCTTAACCAACTTTTCAACAAAAACCCATTTCAGACTGGACACTAAACCTCAGTTCTCTGCTACCTGTGGGATTCGAAGAAAACAAGGAGGGAGCATAAAATCTTTCAAAATTCAATCTATGGGCGCATCATCTTCCTCCCAGAAACCAGACAGCCCTCAAGGTTCTTCATCTTTGTTCATGTCCGCCTGTTTCAGTTTAACTGCAATTGTGCGCGATTTTTTTAGGGTCTTAAGTGATTTAAATAGAAGTTTGAATTCGTGTGTTTGAAGTTGTTATTAAGCTAGAAAAATAATATATGGTATATTGGCATATGATGCATGCTTTCTTGAAACTCTATTTCAATTCAGGCTGAAAAGCCTCAACAGTTCTTCAATTACTGAGCATTTTATGCATTGTTTCTGATCGGATTGCACGAATGCAGCGGCTGATGGTGTAGGCTATAGCTCTGTAAGTGATGGTGATTGGAGGAAGAGGCTAACCGAGGAACAGTTTTATGTAACGCGGAAAAAGGGAACCGAGAGAGCTTTCACCGGGTACTATTTTTTACATTGTTTGTGTTTTTATGCTCTCAGATTACTAAGCTGAAAATTGTTGATGTTACCATTGCTTACCAAATGAGTTCTGTTTTGGTATGTGAATGATCGGTGCAAGAAGAAGAGGATTGAATTAGGCCATGGAAATTTAGTGCAGACTGAACGCAGAACTTGTTATTATCTAGTATCTATTAGACTGCTGCTCATGTTTTCCGATAACGCTAGTTCTCTCGTTGAGTGATTTGAGTGAATGTAGGAGTGTTTTATTCCTTGATGGAATTCATCGGTTAGTAGTGAGTACACCTCAAAGTTCTTGGTTTTCTTCCTCAAACCAATTAAAGATAGTTTTTGACAAAACAAGAGCTCAATCAATGAGATATACCACTCCCAAATTTCATGAGATTAGAAACACAATGAATGCTTCACACGAAGGACGGTAATTTAAACTCCGAGCTCAGGCAACTGTGTTTGTAATTTCATGTTTGGATTGGCAGACTATTTTTTTATCATCCCAGTTCTCTAACTGCATTGTCATTTTGATGGTAAATGCTGCTTAGCTATCTTCATGGAAATGACAACTTTGTTTGACTGCCACATGGCCAACTAGTAGCAGTGTGAAGTTGTAGAAGTTCTTACTTCTTCAGCATAGTAACTTTTCTTTTCAGGATGCCTGACTTTGATCCGCAGTTTTTCCTATCTACAAAAATATAGGTGCATGGGCATTTTTGCATTGATTTCTTTGGTCCACCTGATTGAGGAAACAATTTTGCTCCTCTACTTTGTTGAGAATGTCCACCATCGTGACATAATCTGATTTTTGATTATATCTGTACATTTCTATTGCTCCTCATCTTGTAGATGAAAACTTGAGCATACGTGGTTAGATCTATGAGATTTGTGTTATGGAGGGAGGGAACCTTAACAGCATCTGCTTCTTCTCGGTCTAACCTAGTGTTAAGATTTTGGACCAGTTTGCGAGTGAAAGTTGACAGAGATTTTGTCGAGGACATGTTTATGCTTAAATGAGCGGCATATCAAATGCCATTTTCTAAGAATGCCATTGATAAGAAACGATTCTGCTTCACTAATCCATTCGTTGGTGTGTCGTATCAGGGAATACTGGAATACCAAAACAGCAGGAACTTACCATTGCATCTGTTGCGACACTCCTCTTTTCGAGTGAGTATTCATTCTATTCCAATAGGCTAACATCGATACTAAACTGTCTTGTTACATAATTCCCAATTCTTTTCGCACAACTGATACATTACTCTCCCTTTTCCAGATCATCGACTAAATTTGATAGTGGAACGGGATGGCCATCCTATTATAAGCCTATAGGAAACAATGTGAAGTCGAAGCTAGACCTGTCTATCATTTTCATGCCGCGCCAAGAAGTTGTGTGCGCCGTTTGTGATGCACATCTTGGTCATGTATTCGACGATGGCCCTCCACCTACAGGACAGCGCTATTGCATAAACAGGTTTGTGTTGTCCACTTTTATCTTCTTTTTTTTCTCCCAGAAAACAAAAGTCCTGCTTTTAGTATTAGAAACACAACTCTGGCCTATGAACCTATGTTCTAAAGTATCTCTGTTGATCATGCAGTGCTTCTCTGAAATTGAAGACGGAGTAGCCATCGAAATCAAATCGCAGAAACAGGAACATTATACAACATCGAAATCAAATCGGCATATTGTACTCCGGCGCGCTAGTACCAGCGAGGTTTGCTCTGGAAAGATTGCAGAAACCTTGGGTTTTCAGTTTCGAACCCTAGACTATAAATTTAGTGAATATGAATTGAAAATGTAGTACTCCCTCTGTCCCAGCCATTTTGCCCTGCAATCATTATCACGTTGTTCAAGAAACATGTTTGACCGTTAATATCTTCACTTACATATAATAACGGTATATAAAAATTTGATATTTAGAAATTACTTGTTACGACGAATTGAACAATACCACATATGATAATATTGTTGCTCATAT
>JAULKK010316247.1:0-11649 GCA_032355705.1 Rubia peregrina
TTCGTATTTCACCCCATCTTTATTTCTTGCGCAACGCGGGGGCGGATGAATCCTACTATTCTTAAAAAGTGGTGAAGAATACACTATTCATATTGAATTTATTGGTCCCATCTCCTGTTTGTGTTTGTCATTCTCAAAAAAAGTGTCATCCATAAATTAACTTAGTGCAAACTTCGAGTTTAAGAATATCACATTTAGGTTAAGTTTTAAAAAAGTGCAAGTTTCGTGCATGTGTATAGTAAATAAAAGAAATACATATATTGGCCGATAGAGACAGAGTATCTTATTATGAGAAATAAATAGCGTAACTTGATCTTTAATTAGTGTATTATTTTTAATGCATTTTAATCTAAACATTTATTTCACAGACAAATATTGCTGGACTTTCCAAAACAAATATTATTCACAACAATTTTCTAGAAGTTATATTATCAGCATGGTTGTCTAAAAAAGCTATTATTCTTTACAATTTCTTAGAAGTTAAAATACTTAATTTATACTCTAGAATAAAAAAAAGTGCCATTTTCATGAACATTACTGCTTTCAGGAGCACTCTCTACTGCAAGGTTAGGTGCTTTAGTGCTCAGCAGGAGCTTTTAAAGAACTATGGGCCTGTTGATTGACATTAACATGGCTTCTATGGTTTGGTGAAGGCTCCTTTGTATTTCACCCCATCTTTATTTTGTGCGCAACGCGGGGGCGGAAGAACCTACTATTCTTAAAAAGAGGCGACGAATACAAGATTCATAATGAATTTATTGGTCCCATCTTCAGTTTGTATTTGTTCTTCTCAAAAACAAATTTTGTGATCCTTAAATTAACTTAGTGCGAAATTCAAGTTGAAGAACAACACATTAAGGTTAAATTTTTAAAAAAGTGCAAGTTCGGTGCATGTGTATAGTAAATGAAAGAAATACATATATTAGCTGATAGAGAAAAGTATCTTATTATGAGAAATAAATAGCACAACATAACTTGATATTTAAATGATGTATTATTTTTAATGCATTTTAATCTAAACATTAACCCTGTGGACAAATGTAGTTGGACTTTCCATAAAAAATATTATTCACTACAGTTTTCTAGAAGTTAAATTATAATCATGGGTGTCTGATAAAAGCTATTATTCTCTACCATTTCTTAGAAGTTAAAATATTTAATTTATGCTAGAGAATAAAAAAAATGTACCATTTTCATGAACATTAGTGCTTTCGGGAGTACTCTCTACTGCAAGATCGGGTGCTTTAGGGCTTAGAAGGAGATTTTATAGAACTATGGTCTTGTTGATTGACATTAACATGGCTCCTACGGTGTGATAAAGGCATCTTTGTATTTCACCCTATCTTTATTGCCTGCGCAATGCGGGGCGGAAGAATCCTACTATTCTTAAAAGGAGGTAATGATTGCAGGATTCATAATGAATTTATTGGTCCCATCTCCAGTTTGTAATTTTAATTCTCAAAAAAAATTGTGTCCCAAAATTAACTAAGTGCGAATTTTGAGTTAAAGAACTGCACATTTAGGTTAAATTAAAAAAAGTTGCAAGTTCGGTGCATGTTTAGAGAACGTAAAAGAAATACATATATTGGCCGATAGAGAAAATTATAAGAAATAAATAGCATAGAATAACTTGATCTTTAAATAAAGTATATTTTAATGCATTTTAATCAAAATATATATCTTGTAGATAAATATAGCTGGAATTTCCAAAACAAATATTATTCACTACAGTTTCCTATAAGTTAAATTATTATCATGGGTATCTAAAAAAGTTATTATTCTCTACAATTTCTTAGAATTTAAAATTCTTAATTTATACTCGAGAATTTAAAAATGTACCATTTTCATGAACATTACTGCTTTCAGGAGTACTATCTACTGCAAGATGGGGTGCTTTCGTACTCAGCAGGAGCTTTTACATAACTATGATCTTGTTGATTAATAGTAAAGTGACTTACAGAAGGCTCCTGTGGCATTCACCCCATCTCTATTGGCCGCGCTACGCGGAGCGGAAGAATCTTACTATTCTTTAAAAGATGTTATGATAATAGGATTCATAATGAATTGATTCGTACCATCTCCAGTTTATCATTTTCATTTTCAAGAAAATATTGTGTGATATCTTAATTAACTTGGTGCAAATTTCGAGTTGAAGCACTGCTTATTCAGGTTAATTTTTTTTTAAAGTGCAAGTTCGGTGCATGTTTAGAGTAAATAATAATAAACATACATTGGCTGAAAGATAATAAGTATCATATTATAAGAAATAAATTTCATAGCATAACTTGATCTTCAAATGATATATATATTTTAAAATGCATTTCAATCTAAACATTTATCTTGTCGTCAAATATAGCAGAACTTTCAAATAAAATTATTTTTCACAACAGTTTTCTAGAAGTTATAGTTAATCATTGGTATCTAATAAAAGTTATTATTCTCTACCATTTCTTAGGAGTTAAAATATTTAATTTTGCTCGAGAATAAAAAAATACAGAATTTTCATCAACATTACTGCTTTCAGGAGCACACTCTACTGCATGATCAGGTGCTTTAGTGCTCAGCACGAGCTTTTACTAAACAATAGGCTTGTTTATTGACATTAACATGACTGCTATGGTGTGGTGAAGGATCCTTTGTATTTCACCTTATCTCTATTGTCCGCGCAACCCGGAGGCGGAAGAATCCTACTATTCTTAAAAAGAGGTGACGATTGCAGGATTCATAATGAATTTATTGGTCCCATCTGCAGATTGTAATTTTCCTTCTCAAGAAAAAATTGTGTGATCCCTAAATAAACTTAGTGAAAAATTCGAGATTTAGAACTGCACATTTAGGTCAAATTTCAAAAAAAGTGCAAGTTCGGTGCATGTTTAGAGTAAATAAAAGAAATAAAAATATTGGCCGTTAGAGAAAAAGTATCTTATTATAAGAAATAAATAGCATAGTATAACATTATCTTTAAATGATTTATATTTTTTAAATTCATTTTAAGCAAAACATTTATCTTGTAGACAAATATAGCTGAACTTTCAAAAAAAAATATTATTCACTACATTTTCTTGGAAGTTAAATTATAATCATGGATTTCTAAAAGAAGCTATTATTCTCTAAAATATCTTATAAGTTAAAATATTTAATTTATGCTCGAGAATGAAAAAATGTACCGCTGTCATGAACATTACTACTTTCGGGAGCACTTTATACTCCAGGATCGGGTACTTTAGTACTCAACAACAGCTTTTACAGAACTATGGGCCTCCTGATTGACATTAACGTGACTGGTATGGTGCATAAAAGGCTCCTGTGTCATTCACCCCATCTCTATGCGGGGGCGGAAAAATCCTGCAATTATTAAAAGGGGGTGGCGATAACTGGATTCAAATGAATTGATTGGTCCCATCTCCAAATTGTAGTTGTCATTCTCAAGAAAAAATTGCGTGATCCCTAAATTAACTTAGTGTGAACTTCGAGTTTAAGTACTGGTTATTTAGATTAATTTTTTTAAAAAAAGTGCTAGTCCGGTGTAAGTTTTGAGTAAATACTGAAAAACATACATCGGCTGATAGAGAAAAAAAATCTTATTATAAGCAATAAATGACATAGATTAACTTGATATTTAAATGATATATATTTTAAAATGCATTTCAATCTAAACATTTATCTTGTCAACAAATATATCAGGACTTTCAAATAAAATTATTTTTCACTACAGTTTCCTAGAAGGTAAAGTAAACCATTGGTATCTAAAAATGATATTCTCTACAATTTATTAGGAGTTAAAATATTTAATTTTTTCTCGAGAATTTAAAAAATATACCATTTTCATGAACATTACTGCTTTCAGGAGTACTCTCTACTGCAAGATCGGGTGCTTTAGTTCTCAACATGAGCTATTATAGAAGTATAGGCCTGTTGATTGGCAATAACATGGCTCCTATGGTGTGGTGAAGGCTCGTTAGTATTTCACCCCATGTCTATTGTCTACGCAACACGGGGATGGAAGAATCCTACAATTAAAAGGGGGTGATGATAACGGGATTCATAATGAATTGATTAGTCCCATCTCCAGTTTGCAGTTGTCATTCTCAAGAAAAAATTGTGTTATCCCTAAATTAACTTAGTGCGAACTTTGAGTTGAAGAACTGCACATTTAGGTTAATTTTTTTTAAAAATGGAAGTTTGGCGCATGTTTAGATTAAATTAAAGCAATGCATATATAAACCGATAGAGAAAGAGTATCTTATTATAATAAATAATAGCATAGAATAACTTGATCTTTAAATGATGTAAATTTTTAAAAGCATTTTAATCTAAACATTTATCTTGTAGACAAATGTAGCTAGACATTCCATAATAAATATTATTCACTACAGTTTCCAAGAAGTAAAATTATAATCATGGGTATCTAAAAAAAGTTATTATTCTATACAATTTCTTAGAAGTTAAAATATTTAAATTATACTCGAGAATGAAAAAATGTACATTTTCATAAACATTGCTGCTTTCAGGAGCACTCTCTACTGCAAGATCAGGTGCTTTAGCGCTTAGCATGAGCTTTTATAGAACTATGATCCTGTTGATTGACATTAACATGGCTCCTATGGTGTGGTGAAGGCTCCTTTGTATTTCACCCTATCTCTATTGCTTGCGCAATGCGGGGGTGAAAGAACCCTACTATTCTTAAGAAGAGGTGACGATTGTAGGATTCAAAATGAATTTATTGGTCCCATCTCCAGTTTGTAATTTTCATTCTCAAAAATCAATTGTGTCCCAAAATTAACCAAGTGCAAATTTCCAGTTGAAGAACTACACATTTAGGTTAAATTTTAAAAAAGGTGCAAGTTCGGTGCATGTTTAGAGAAAATAAAAGAAATACATATATTGGCTGATAGAGAAAAAAATATCTTATTTAAAGATATAAATAGCATATAATAACTTGGTGTTTAAATGATGTATATTTTTTAATGCATTTTAATCAAAACATATATCTTGTAGACAAATATAGCTGGAATTTCCGAAACAAATATTATTCACTACAGTTTCCTAGAAGTTAAATTACAATCATGGGTATCTAAAAAAGTTATCATTCTCTAAAATTTCTTAGAATTTAAAATTCTTAATTTATGCTCGAGAATGAAAAAAATGTACCATTTTCATGAACATATCTGCTTTCCGAAGCATTATCTTCTGCATGATCATGGGCTTTCGTACTCAGCAGGAGCTTTTACAGAACTATGGGCCTATTGAATAACATTAATGTGACTGCTAGGGTGCACAAAAGGATTCTGTGTCATTCACCCCATCTCTATTGCTCGCGCTACGCGGGGGCGGAAGAATCCTACTATTTTTAAAAAGAGGTTATGATAACAGGATTCGTAATGAATTGATTGGTACCATCTCCAATTTGTCATTGTCATTCCCAAGAAAATATTGTGTGATCCCTAAATTAACTTAGTGAAAACTTTGAGTTGAAGTACTGCTTATTTAGGTTAAATTAAAAAAAGTGCAAGTTCGGTGCATGTTTAGAGTAAATAATAATAAACATACATTCGCTAATAGAGAAAAAGTATCTTATTATAAGAAATAAATGGCATAGCACAACTTGATCTTTAAATGATATATATTTTTAAATACATTTCAATCTAAACATTTATCTTGTCGTCAAATATAGCAGAACTTTCCAATAAAATTATTTTTCATGACAGTTTCCTAGAAGTTAAAGTTAATCATTGGTATAAAAAAAGTTATTATTCTCTACAATTTCTTAGGAGTTAAAATATTTAATTTTTGCTCGAGAATAAAAAAAGTACCATTTTCATGAACATTACTGCTTTCTGGAGCACTCCGTACTGCTAGATCAAGTGCTTTAGTGCTCAACACTAGCTTTTACATGGATCCTATGGTGTGGTGAAGGATCCTTTGTATTTCACCTTATCTCTACTGCCCGCGCAATGCGGAGGCGGAGGCGGAGGAATACTACTATTCTGAAGAAAAAAAGGTAACGATTGCAGGATTCATAAAGAATTTATTGGTCCCATCTCCAGATTATAATTTTCCTTCTCAAGAAAAAATTGTGTGTTCCTTAAATAACTTAGTGAGAAATTTGAGATGAAGAACTGCACATTTAGGTTAAATTTAAAAAAGGGCAAGTTCTGTGCATTTTTAGAATAAATAAAAGAAATACATATATTGGCTGATATAGAAACAGTATCTTATTATAAGAAATAAATATCATAGCATAGGATGATTTTTAAATGATTTATATTTTTAATGCATTTTAAGAAAAACATTTATCTTGTAGACAAATATAGCTAGTCTTTCCAAAACAAATATTATTGACTACAGTTTCTTGGAAGTTAAATTAGAATCACGGGTGTCTAAAAAGAGCTATTGTTCTCTAAAATTTCTTATAAGTTAAAATATTTAATTTATGCTTGGGAATGAAAACAATGTACATTTTCATGAACATTACTTCTTTCGGGAGCACTTTCTACTGCCAGATCAGGTACTTTAGTACTCAGCAATAGCTTTTACAGAACTATGGGCCGCCTGATTGAAATTAACGTGACTGGCATGGTGCATAAAAGGCTCTTGTGTCATTCACCCTATCTCTATGTGGGGGCAGAAGAATCCTACTATTCTTAAAAAGATGTTACAATAACAAGATTCATAATGAATTGATTGGTCCCATCTCCATTTTGTAATTGTTATTCTCAAGAAAATATTGTGTGATCCCTAAATTAACTTAGTGCAAACTTCGAGTTGAAGTACTGGTTATTTAGATGATTTTTTTTAAAAAAAGTGCTAGCCCGGTGCAAGTTTTGAGTGAATAGTAAAAACATACATTGGCTGATAGAGAAAAAGTATCTTATTATAAGCAATAAATGGCATATAATAAATTGATATTTAAATGATATATATATATATTTAAATTCATTTCAATCTAAACATTTATCTTGTATAGCAGGACTTTCGAATAAAATTATTTTTCACTGCAGTTTCCTAGAAGTTAAAGTTAATCATTGGTATCTAAAAAAGGTCATTCTCTACAATTTCTTAGGAGTTAAAATATTTAATTTTTGCTCGAGAGTTTAAAAAATGTACCATTTTCATGAACATTACTACTTTCAGGAGCACCCTCGATTGCATGATCAGGTGCTTTAGTGCTCAGCAGGAGCTTTTACAGAACTATAGGATTATAGATTGACATTAACATGACTCCTTTGGTGTGTTTAAAGCTCCTTTTCTTTTTAACCCATCTCTATTTCCTACACAATAAGGGGGTGGAAGAATCCTACTATTCTTAAAAAGAGGTGACAAGTACATGATTCATAATGAATTTATTAGTCCCATCTCCAGCTTGTAATTGTAATTCTCAAACAAATATTGTGTGATCCCTAAATTAACTTAGTTCAAAATTTGAGTTGAAGAACTACACATTTAAGTTAATTTAAAAAAAATGCAAGTTCGGTGCATGTTTAGAGAAAGTAAAAGGAATACTTATATTGGCTAAAAGAGAAAAAAGTATCTTGTTATAAGAAATAAATAGCATAGCATAACTTGATATTTAAGTGATGTATATTTTTAATGCATTTTAATCTAAACATTTATCTTGCAGACAAATATAGCTGGACTTTCCAATACAAATATTATTCAATACAGTTTCCAAGAAGTGAAATTATAATCATGGGTATCTAAAAAAGTTATTATTCACTACAATTTCTTAGAAGTTAAAATTCTTAATTTGTGCTCCAAAATGAAAAAAAAATGTACCATCTTCATGAACATTATTGCTTTCAGGAGCACTTTCTACTGCAGGATCAGGTGCTTTAGTACTCAGCAGGAACTTTTACATAACTATTGGCTAGTTGATTTACATTAACGTGACTGCTATAGTGCACAAAAGGCTCCTGTGCCATTCACTCTATCTCTATTGCACGCGCTACGTGGGGGCGAAAGAATCCTACAATTGTTAAAAAGAGGTTATGATAACAAGATTCACAATGAATTGATTGGTCCCATCTCCAGTTTATAATTGTCATTCTCAATAAAGTATTGTGTGATCCCTAAATTAACTTGGTGATAACTTCAAGTTGAAGTAATGCTTATTTAAATTAAATATTTTAAAAAAATTCTAGTCCATTTCATGTTTTGAGTAAATACTAAAAAAACATACATTGGCTGGTAGAGAAAAAGTATTTTATTATAAGCAATAAATGGCATAGCATAACCTGATATTTAAATGATATATATATATATATATTTAAATGTATTTCAATCTAAATAGTTATCTTGTAGAAAATTATAGAAAGACTTTCAAATAAAATTATTTTTCGCTATAGTTTCCTAGAAGTTAAAGTTAATCATTGGTATCTGAAAAAGGTTATTCTCTACAATTTCTTAGGAGTTAAAATAATTAATTTTTTATCTAGAATTTAAAAATATATCATTTTCATGAACATTACTGCTTTCAAGAGCACTCGCTACTACATGATCAGGTTCTTTAGTGCTCATCACGAGCTTTTACAGAACTATAGGCTTGTTGATTGACATTAATATGGCTCTTATGGTGTGGTGAAGGATCCTTTGTATTTCACCCCATATTTATTTCCTGCACAACACGGGGGCGGTATAATCCTACTATTCTGAAAAAGAGGTTACGATAACATGATTCATAATGAATTAATTGATCCCATCTCTAGTGTGTAATTGTCATTCTCAAGAAAATATTTTGTGATCCCTAAAGTAACTTAGTGAAAACATTGAGTTGAAATACTGCTTATTTAGATTAAATTTTAAAAAAAAGTGCTAGTCTGGTGCATGTTTTGAGTAAATACTCAAAAACATACATTGGCTATTAGAGAAAAAGTATGTTATTATAAGCAATAAATGGCATAGCATAACTTGATATTTAAATGACATATATTTTTAAATTCATTTCAATCTAAACGTTATCTTAACGAAAAATATAGCAGGACTTTTAAATAAAATTATTTTTCACTACAGTTTCCTAGAAGTTAAAGTTAATCATTGGTATCTAAAAAAAGGTTATTCTCTACAATTTATTTGGAGTTAAATTATTTAATTTTTGCTCGATAATTTTAAAAATGTACAATTTTCATGAACATTACTGCTTTCTGGAGCACTCTCCATTGCATGATCAGGTGCTTTAGTGCTCAGCAGGAGCTTTTACAGAACTATAGGCTTGTTGATTGACATTAACATGGCTCCTATGGTGTGGTTAAAGCTCCTTTGTTTCTCACCCCATCTCTATTTCCTTCGCAATGCGGGGGCAGAAGAATCCTAATATTATTAAAAAGAGGTGACAAGTACATGATTCATAATGAATTTATTGGTCCTATCTCCAGCTTGTAATTTTAATTCTCAAACAAAAATTGTGTGATCCCTAAATTAACTTAGTGCGAAATTTGTGTTGAAGGACTGCACATTTAGGTTAATTTCAAAAAGTGCAAGTTCAGAGCATGTTTAGAGAAAGTAAAAGAAATACATATATTGGCTGGTAAGTATCTTATTATAAGAAATAAATAGCATAGCATAACTTGATATTTAAATAATGTATATTTTTTAATTCTTTTAATCTAAACATTTATTTTGTAAACAAATGTAGCTGGCTTTCCAAAACAAATATTATTCAATATAGTTTCCAAGAAGTTAAATTATAATCATTGGTATCTAAAAAAAGTTATTATTCTCTACAATTTCTTAAAGTTAAAATTCTTAATTTATGCTCGATAATGAAAAAAATGTACCGTTTTCATGAACATTATTGCTTTCATGAGCACTTTTTACTGCAGGATCAGGTGATTTAGTACTTAGCAGGAGCTTTTACATAACTATAGGCCAGTTGCTTGACATTAACGTGACTGCTATGGTGCCCAGAATGCTGTTGTGTTATTCACCCCATCTCTATTAACCGCGCTACGTGGGGGCGGAAGAATCCTACTATTCTTAAAAAGAGGTTACGATAACAGAATTCATAATGAATTGATTCGTCCCATCTCCAGTTTGAAATTGTCATTCTCAAGAAAATATTGTGTGATCCCTAAATTAACTTAGTGTAAACTTCGAGTTGAAATACTGCTAATTTGGAATAATTTTTAAAAAAATGCTAGTCTGGTGCATGTTTTGAGTAAATACTATACAACATACATTGGCTGATAGAGAAAAAGTATGTATTATAAGCAATAAATGGCATATCATAACTTGATATTTAAATTATATATAGTTTTAAATGCATTTCAATCTAAAAATTTATCTTGTCAACAAATATAGCAGGACTTTCAAATAAAATTATTTTTCACTACAGTTTCCTAGAAGTTAAAGTTAATATTGGTATCTAAAAAAGGTTATTCTCTACAATTTCTTAGGAGTTAAAATATTTTATTTTTTCTCGAGAATTAAAAAAATGTACCATTTTCATGAACATTACTGCTTTCACGAGCACTCTCGATTGCATGATCAGGTACTTTAGTGCTCAGCAGAAGCTTTTACAGAACTATAGGATTATTGATTGAGATTAACATGGCTCCTATGGTGTGGTTAAAGCTCCTTTGTTTTTCACCCCATCTCTATTTCCTGCTCAATGCGAGGGCGGAAGAATCCTACTATTCTTAAAAAGAGGTGACAAGTATAGGATTCATAATGAATTTATCGGTCCCATCTCCAGCTTGTAATTGTAATTCTCAAAAAAAAAATTGTGTTATCCCTAAATTAACTTCGTGCGAAATTTCAGTTGAAGAACTGCACATTTAGGTTAATTTTAAAAAAGTGCAAGTTCGGAGCATGTTTAGAGAAAGTAAAAGAAAAACATATATTGGCTGATAGAGAAAGTGTATCTTATTATAAGAAATAAATAGCATAGCATAACTTGATATTTAAATAATGTATATTTTTTAATGCATTTTAATCTAAACATGTATCTTGTAAACAAATGTAGCTGCACTTTCCAAAACAAATATTATTCAATAAAGTTTCCAAGAAGTTAAATTATAATCATGGGTATCTAATTTTTTTTTATTCTCTACAATTTCTTCGAAGTTAAAATTCTTAATTTATGCTCGATAATGAAAAAAATGTACCGTTTTCATGAACATTATTGCTTTCAGGAGCACTTTTTACTGTAGGATCAGGTGCTTTAGTACTCAGCAGGAGCTTTTTCAGAACTATGGGCCTGTTGATTTACATTAATGTGACTGCTATGGTGCACCGAAGGCTCCTGTGTCATTCACCTCATCTCTATTGCTTGCGCTACGCAGGGGCGGAAGAATCCTACAATTTTTAAAAAGAGGTTGTGAAAACAGGATTCATAATTAATTGATTGGTCCCATCTCCAGTTTGTAATTGTCATTCTCAAAAACTATTGTGTGATCCCTAAATTAACTTAGTGCAAATTTCAAGTTGAACTACTGCTTATATAGATTAATTTTTTTTAAAGTGCTAGTCCGGGGCATGTTTTGAGTAAATACGAAAAACATACTGATGTGTCCATTTTATATAGTTATTTTGGTACATTTTAGATTCACTTTTGTATACTTTTGTGCTCTATATGTGATATTTTTCCTTGAAACTCTCTATGATGAGTTAAGAGGGACTTTATGCTTTTATTACTTTTCTAGAGGATTTTGT
>JAULKK010316257.1:0-11649 GCA_032355705.1 Rubia peregrina
ATTCTCAAACAACCCATAGCATAAATGAAGTAAAACTCAACATCAAGAACATTATAAATGCTAAATAACAAATGCTTTAAGAAAGAGTGAAATAGATGTTCTTACTACATTAGTTTAGAAGCCTCAATCCAATGCTCCCAAGGAGTTAACTAAGCTAAATAACAACAAACCATAACTAATCTAAAAAAGCTCAGAAAATAAAGAAGAAAAGAAAAATAAAGATCTAGGGTTCTTGGAGGGTGATTTTCGTCCAAGAGAAAGGTTTAGAATGAAGATAAGATAAGGGGTATTTAAAGTACAATAGTTGGTGAGAAGAATGGTCAAAAAGGGCTCCAAGTGCGCTGGCGTGTGCAAGGCTGGTGCATCCGGGCGGGCGCTGGCGCGACGGTTGGAGCATCCAGGCGGGCACTAGCGCGATAACTGGAGCACCCGAGGGGGCGCTAGCGCGGACCCATTGCGCGAGTGCGCAAGATCAAGCGCTGCCGCGCAAAATCATGCGCTTCCCATGCTGGCACGTGGTTGAGTGCCCGATCCACGCACCCAGTCTTTTTCACCTAGTCGGTCTTCCCGTCGGTCGACCGGCCGATCTTCCCGTCGGTCGGCCGGACGGTCTTCCCGTCAGGCGGTCATCCTTCTCCAAATCTGGACCATTCTTCTACCAAATTGTATTGGCCTCCACTTCTAAACCCTTATTTCCTTGTGAATATTCATTCTTGAATCTTTCATCCTTCTTTGATCACAAATGACCTTCCGTAAACACCTTAAACTAGATACTTATAATATAACTCCTAAATCATCATCCTAACTTTCTTACCAACGAAACATCAATTATTCTTACACAAAATCTTAGTCTATTACAAATATGAGTTTCAAATGTGCTAAAAAGAGATGAGCACATCACTCATAAGGATACAAATATCCATTAGACTCAAACTAGGTTACAAAATGAAGGATTTAGATACGAAAATCGAAAACGGTTATTTGAACCCCTTATGATGTAAACCTACCTAAATCTAGCAATCTTCCAACAAAATGATAACAAAACAAATGTTAAATGCTTAGGAAAATACATGCATTTGATGTCTTGTCACATGGCTAGACCGATGACAAAGTCAAGAATGAAGCTTAGGAATGTGGCATTGAATGCTTTGATTGGTCAATGTCATGGTGAAGAATTAAAAAAGAATTCAGCTAGGGCTTGGATTAATTATTCAAGCTTGTCGATCAACTGAAGACATTGTGAAGAACACTTTACTCTTTTTCCCACTGGGTTTTTTAATGAGGTAGTATGATCATTGCAACATTAATTTATTTCAGTCCAATAATTCGGCCATGTGGGCTTTTGAAGAGTTAATATTTTCGAACCCAGTCCATTAGGGTTTTAAAAATTGTCTTTTATTTTTATTAGAATTAGATTTGGTAAGATTATATAAGGAAATATTTTTCTAGTCTATTTCTATGATAGAATCGGCTGAATTAGGGGTAATTATAGAAGTTATACTTAGATATGGTTTTAGCTTCTTCAATCTACCATAAGCTGATTCAAATTCCAATTGTGTTTAGGGTTCTGAAGTGGCCGAAATTCTACCCTATAAATAGAGGGATGGAAGAGATTTGTAGAAAACCTTTTTATCAATCATATATTCAGAATTTTGAGTTATTCTCATTGTTTCCATTGTATTTTAATCCCGCGGGTGAATTAAGTTTCAATATCCTTTGTGAGAAAATCATGCAGGCTAGTTAGTGAGTGAAGAAACCTTGTGATCTAAACCTGTGGGCTATTTAGATATCAAGTCGGAATTGAGTGTACCCTGCGAGCTAGATGTAGAATTTCGTGCGAAACAAGTAGGTTGGGAGAGATCCCTACTTGTGTCAAAGATCTGATATTCTACAATCTAGAGTTTTCGTAAGGAGATTCATATCATCTTGGCCACCACTGCTAGAAGGAACGAATTACAACTACTGAAGGCTCGCATGCGAATGTTCATTAATTCACTGGATAAACTGGCTTGGCACTATATTCTTAACAACAATTTTTATAAAATATAATATGAAATAGCTAACTGTATTTTTTAAAGTTAACTACACTGTACCTTTAAATCAAACACTGTACTATTATATAATATTCTTATATTTTCACATTCAAACACGTCTTATTACATGTTTAAATTATCAATTTCTTAAAAATTTCAAGATGCCTTATATGCTCTTGAATGTTTTTTGAGAATATTAAAATACCATCAATATAGACAATTATAAAATTACTATAAGGATTGAATATGTCATTCATTATATGCTGAAATTCTGAAGGAGCATTTTTTAGTCTAAAAGGCATTATGTTCCATTCGTAATGGCTAAATGGTACTCTAAAAATAGTTTTGTACCTATCAGATTTAGTAATCTGAATTTGCCAAAACCCTGATTTTAAATCAAATTTGAAAAATATATTGGATTGGTATAACCTATCCAATAAATCCTTCTTATTAGTTATTGGATATCTGATCCATTTTAAAACCTTGTTTAATGGTTTATAATTAATCACCAGCCTTGGAGCTCTACACTCCTGCTCACTATGTGTATTAATATAAAACGCAGTACAGCTCCAAGGGGAACTAGAAGAACTTATGACTCCTTTTTCTATTAAAGTAGAAATTTCCTTTTAACAAATTTCTAATTATACCATATTCATTTGGAAGGGTCTATCCTTGTGGAAATATTTTGTTCATGGAAGTCTTCCACATAAGGAAGGGAAACAATATGTTTCTTTCTATCCCAAAAAACATTTGGTAAATCATTACAATGGAAACTGAAAAATCATGTTCAATACTCTTATTCTTATCCTATAATTTAGGATATTGTAAATAATACAAATGTTGTTTTTTGTTTTCCACAAGAGAGGATATTATTATCTTTATAATTTGGAATCCAAGGGAAGGTAATGGCTCTCCCTTGATATGTTCCTGAGAAACTTTTCTTGTCAATATGTTTTTAAGGCATTAGTCCATTTATAAATGGTAGCCCAAGAATAATATCATTGGCCAAATTTTTTACCAGAACAAAAATGTGTTCAATACATATCTTATCATGGCAAATTTAGGCACTGGATAATTTATAAGAGACTTGCAAATTACTTCCATCTGCACCTGTTATTTTTTGAGTGTTTTGACAAAATATCTTGTAGGAATTAAACCTTCTAAAATGCAGTTTAGATATGCTCCTGAATCTATAAGGGTATGAACATTTTATAAATTACAGTTTTATCAATAAATATATTGATCTTGATGATCCACTTATGTTGGGAATAAAAAAATTGTTCCCATAAAATCATCTTCTTCTGGATAAGAAGTGGAAGATTTATCAAAGGTATTATTTACTTGTCCTGATTCAAGGATTATAATCCCATTTTCTGAAATAACTTGTTGATTTTGAAGCGAAGAAACCTCAGTTTTGAGATCAAAGATTTCCGTTTTCAACTCCTGAATAGTCATAGGACTATTCATTTTTTTTCCTTGTAATTCTCTTATAACTTCTATGAAATTATAAGGAGGATCAATTATGTTTCTAATTTTCAAAGGAATCCTATCAGATCTCTCATTCTCCTTGAATAAAGTTTCAAGAAATTAGCTTTTTTAGTTTTATCCTGAATATCATCCAACTTCTTCACCATTTATAGCATTAATATTGAAGTTAGAGAATTGTGCTTGGGGTTTATAAAACTCATCATATGTTTCATCTTCGCCATTCATAACTTGACAGTTATCTTTTGACGAACAAGCACAGATATATTTTTCTTCTTCCATAGAAAAAGAATAAATATACTCATAATCAGAGAAGCTTATGAGTTCCTCAGAATGATCTGAATCATCGGAGGAAGCAACCTTTTTAATAATTAATTTTTAATATCTTCATCTATGTTTAAGGATCTAATTTTATCCTTTTTCTTATTACACCTATTTGCGTAATGACCCTTTTCTCCACAAGCATAGCAAGTGGGGGGCCTTTTCTATCTTTTAGGGATATAGCCTTTTTTCATTTTGCCCTGTTCTTAGCAGCCTGTTTCTAATAAGAATTAGATTTATATTTCTTATAATACTCCATTTATGGGTTTTTTATACATATCTCCTCTTTTTTACCATTGGTTGAGAGGATGGTTGATCAAAGGCAATTTGTTGGTAGAATTCACCTAACTGATTTTTTCCTGCAATCTATACTTTTTAAATTGTTTTGTAATTTCAAATCATTACAAAGAGCTATGCCCTCTTCCATACATTTTCCTATTAATTGTCCATAGGAATAAAGATCCCATTGGATCTGAGAATTCCCAAATTCTTTTCTCAAATTTCTCTTAACTTTTTCAGCAAAAAGAAAGGGAAGTCTGTCAAGAAATCTGGCCTTCCAGAAACTACTATTAGCCTCTGGGAGGTTTAAACCCCTACTAAGAAAGACATCTTTATACCATCTAAAATATGTGAGGGTAGGATATCTGTGGTTTTGTAATAGTGTTAGAATATTATCATTATTAATAGTATAACTACCAATAAAATGCTCTAATGCAGTTAAAACTAAAGTATAAACAGCAATAGGTTTTACTTCATTTCTCTCTTGCTTTACAGGACTGAGGACATAAGCTTTCTGGTCTCGAGTGAGATAATTATCCCACCATGCCTTTAATTTACCAGTAAAACCAGCAATGATCATTTGAACAATGTGTCCATCACTTTGGTTATTACCTTTAGCGGCTGCAGCATACATGAACATTTTATGACAAGTTCTAAATATTTGACCATCAGAACCACCATCGATGTTCCATTCAACAATTTCAGTACCCAAATAGGCAATAGGATCATTTCTATATACATGTTCTTCGACCAAGCCATCCATAGGAGTTGGTGTAGGTAATAATAGCTTTCTGTACTTATTTAGGTTTCCAATTACTTTTCGTAGCATTAATTTATTTTTATTTTTTTCATTTTGATAGTAGAACTACTAGGTTTATCAACACCATGGTTCTGGGTGGTAATTTTTAATTCTTTGAATTGAGAAAAAATTTCTCCAAGATCTTCATTAATATGAGATGTAGATGCTCTAGAAGTAGAACATATGGAAGTGTCTTCAAAATGGGAAATATAACAATTAGAAGACATAGATCTACCTGTTTTAGGTATTTGTTTTGAAATTGGAGATGGATATTACCATCAGTAGTTTGAATGACTTGAGCAATATGAGTATCCGTCCTTGCTTGGACAGGAACAACTTTATCAAATTTCCAATTATCTGGATACTCGATTTCATCCCAACTAATTGGTCGTCAACTAATAATTTTGGACATATTGGCCAAATTTGTTTCTATTAAAACCGTTTTTCTTTTTCTTTTATCATCAATAATTTTGCAGTTTGGATTCATAGTATCCAAAACACAAAAATTTATTTAGTAACAAATAAACATAACTTCTGTTTCAGGCATTTAATTGTAGCCATGAGCTTTTACATACAATGTTAAAGCATGCAAAATATTGGGATCAGATAAAGATAATGTTAAATTGGGTTTAACATTAAAATAAACTTGACCATTTGCCAGACTTGATTCCATATCACCCATTAAATATTGTCTCCAATCTAAGTTTCTAGCATCCCTAAGGGATGCCATAAAACTTTCTGGAAAACCCTCCATAGTTAAAGGTTTAAAAACAATTGCACTAAATCAATGTGTAAAAACTTGTGATAAAGTTTTTATATCTTTCAATAGCATTATCATAAAATAACTGAATATTTTTCTTTCTTATCCATTTGGATAGATTCTACAATAGTTGTAATTATATGTCTATTTTTTAGATTATCAAAAATACCATAATTATAAAAGTTTTAGTAGAAACTGATGGAATTGTCCATCTATTCAGCTCATCGAGTTATTGTGAAAGTTCATATTCTTCTATTTTTGCATTCTTAATATTTTCCTTATAGTTTTGTTTGAATATATACAAAATCATTTGATCTAATGATCTTATAGTAAACATACTATCTAGTAATACCCTTTACAACCATGGCTCCGATACCACTTGTAGACTTACAAAGGCAGAGGCTTAAGGCTACACACGGATTTACCTTGGAATCATATTATTAGTTTAAACTCACATATTTATTTCAAATCTATACTATTCTAATCACAGCTAGACCAATGCTAAAACGACCCGAAACATGCCTGAACGCCTTGCCGGCTTTAGCGGCATTGACATGGGCACTGCACGGAAATTGTGTGATCAAGATAGTATAATGATGAAATTGTATCGGAGTTTTAAACTAAATAATATTTCATCCAAACCTTGTTTATGGATTAGCCTTATTGTCTTCCTTATACATGAGCTAGGGTATTCCTAGATACTACTAGTTTATTAGCCTATCATTGAGTTTACAAAAATAAAAAATGATAGAAGAATACCTGAGTGCCAAATGCTAGGGGCTACTGGAAATACTAATTTTTATTTACGTTGAAGAATTTACAATGTTTGGTGGAATTGAGTTCCAAGTTTTCCAAGGCTTCTAATGAATCAATTTTTTTCTTTTTCAGCCTAATACCATCCATAGAAGGAGGTGGCTAAATGTTAGTTGGAATTTCCAATAATTTTTTGTATTGGCATACTAGAATTCTTAGTTCTTTGTGTCTCTATTTGAGACTTTAGTCTATCTACTTTTTTATGTAATAGACTTATTTGTTCACCAATCATTTTTAGGTGAATATTTGTATGATTATTTTGTTTAAACAGACTATTTATATGATCAATTGTCAGGCCATTTGAAAGAGTTTGATGTAAAATTTTCATGAATGGGTGGCATGAATGGATGGGCTTGTACATCATTATTACTATTATATATTTTTAAAAGCAAATGGTTCTTCCGGAGGATATACGCTCCAAAGAACTTCTTGGAATCTCAATGTCATTGTCTTTCGATAACATATATATTAAAAAGAATATAATCCTCTACAAACCATTTAACAAAAATTTATATTCTTGTTTGTCTTGTAACTCCGTATAAAACTGATCTCTAACAGAGCATGCTTCTTCTTTTGTAAAGAATGAAAAGAACCATTTTCTAAAATGATCGTATTGTTTACTATTAAAATCTTCCTTAATGATCTATCTTAGATCAGATCCATGAGAATAATTTAACATATTAGGTGGAATATTATTCCAATCAATTTTTCCCTTTTTTTATCCATCCTTAAAATAATCAGAATATCCCATTTCACTAGCTGGTGGATCAATAGGATTAGTTTTTAATCCCACTAGGATCCAGTTATTACCAATTTTAATTTCATCAATTTCTTACTCTCCTAATATCTTAGAGGGAGATGTGATATTATAAAGATCTTCATTAATACGAGATGTAGATGCTCTAGAAGTAGAACATCAGTAAGTATCTTCAAAAGGGGAAATATAAAAATTAGAAGACATAGATCTAGGACTAAACTTTAGGTAGGGGACTTTATGCAATTCTAGCTATATTCTATCTCCAGGGAGTCATCTCTAATAATTTTATAAGGACCTATTTCTAATAACTTTACAAGGACCTATCACTAAAAAAAATTCAGGGGATTTTTGTCCAATTTTTTCGATTATTTTCCCGCCATCTGCAATATGTAAAAAAATTAAAAAATTAAAATGTAAAAAATTAATATAATCATCTAACAGCTAAACATCAACGAAAAATAAAAAAATCAACTAATAAATTGGAGCAAATAAAACTTTAAATTTTATTAAAAATCAAATAAAATTGACAAAATTTTGAAAGAATGTCGACTACAACTAAAAAACATAATAATATCAACTTAAAAATCATAAAAATCAACTGACAAAACATCAACTAAAAATCATAAAAACATCAACAAATCTTCAATTGTCATTTTTTTAATAGAAACTACAAAAGACAACTTATATAAATCAAAAACTAAAAACATCAATTCCTATCACCTAAACTTCACCCAGAAAATGTCAACGTAAGAAAAAAAACGCTACAAAAAATCAACCTATGTCACCCAAAAACTACAAAACATCAACTCGTGTCACATAAACTCACATAGAAAATGAAAAACATCATCATGAGAGAGAAAAAAAAAAGATCAACCCATATAACCAAAAAAATACAAAAAATTGACTCATATCAACTAAAACTCATCCAGAAAATGAAAAAATCAACATGAGAAAAAATTAATAACATCAACAAAAAAAACTACGGTACCTCAAGAGCATAAATTATTCACTCAAAAAATCATAAAACGTCAATAAATTTTTTAAATAAAAAAATTACACGTATCAACCCATATCACCAAAAACCTACAAACGTCAACTCCTAATACCTGAATCTCATTCGAAAAATGAAAAAAAAAATAAGCATCTGAAAAATAAGACTACAAACATCAACTCCAATTACCAAAATCTCAGACGGAAAATGAAAAACATCAATATGAGAAAATAAAAATAAAAACTGCAAATATCAATCCATAAACACAAAAAAGGATAAAATATTAACTCATATCAATTAAACTCCACGCGAGTATTGAAAACCATCAACATAAGAGGAAAAAAACCTACAAACATCAGCAAAAAGTTACAATACCTCAATCATCCGGAAAATGAAAATCATTAACATAAGAAAAAAGACACCACAAACATCAACTCCTATAACCAAAACCTCAGTTGGAAAGTGAAAAATATCAACATGGGAAAATAAAAAAATAAAACTACAAATATCAATCCATATCACCCAAAAATTACAAAACATCGACTCATGTCAACTAATACTCACCTGAAAAATGGAAAACATCAACATGAGAGGGGAAAAAGCTACAAACCTCAACAAAAAAGCTACAGTACCTTGACAACATAAATTCTTTAAAAAAAATATCCTAATGGGTTTTGTACCTAGGTCTACAACCTCAGAGGATAGAGTACTAACCACTACACCAAAGAACTTTTCCTTATTATGTACTCAGTCAAAAAAAATTTAAATCTCAGCAAGTGTTTGTGTAAAAGCTCAAGAATAGAAATTCTTCAAACAACAAGGCCTACTAACGAGATTCAAACTCAGGCATGTAAGATTTGAAGATAGAGTCCAAACCACTAAGCCATAGATCATTTACTGTTCATGAATTTACTCACAAATTATTAAACCTTAGCAAATCCCATAAGAAGAAAAAAAAAGCATACGCAATTTAACATCACCTCTCATGTACAAAACATCAGTCCATCATCGTCATTCGCCATCTGTCGATGCCACTGTAAACGTGCGTGAAGTCAAATGAGCCTTCTTCTTCTTCAGGCATATACATCTCACGCGCCTCTGATTCTGCTTCTTCCGCTCTCGCCTCAGTCTCCAATGATTCTTCTTTCTCCACCAGGTGTCTCTGTCGTCGTGCCTACGACTCCACCAGGCGCCTTCACCGTCGACTCCATTATTTCCACCACCATCATCGCAAGTCACAGCTCTACCGTCATCTCAATTTGCAAACCCACTGTCACCTCAATTTGCAACTTCATCGTCACCTCAGGTTACAGCTCCATCTTTGCCTACGATCCTTACAAATGAAACACCAGAAAATGGAGAGTTGGAGATTGAACAACACTGGAAAAAAAATAGATCTCGCCAAAGATAGCAAAGACCGATGGAGACGGCATTTATCCAGTAGCTACGGCGGAATCTGGTAGAAATGGCAGAATACGGTTGAAATTCAGTTGAATTCTAGAGGTAACCATCCGTTGGAGGCGGTTTCCGATCGTTGGAGGAGGAGGAAAAAAATGAAATTTCTGTGATATATATAGTGTTTAGATAATTGCACAATAGGTCCCCAAATTTATCAGCATATTTATAAAAAAAACCATCCAAAAATTAAGATTTATAATAATTGTATAACAGACCTACATGAAGTTTAGGCTGGCTAAAACAAGACACTGTGAATATATTTAGGATATGTGGATAAATAATTCTTTGTAAATCTTATTTATGATTTAGGTGTATTAATTTATTTTATTTTAATTACCACAAAGTCTTGTTTTATGCAGCCTAAACTTTGGGCAGTGTTTATTATGCAATTAATATAAGTCTTGATTTGGGGTCGGGATTTTTTTAAAATATGCTAATAAATCTAGGGGCCTAGAGGGAAATTATCAAAAATTTATATAAATATTCAAAACATTCAGATTTTTCATTTCGTCATTTTTCTCTCCTCCGTTTAACCACTTGGTAACTGTCACCTCCACCGACAACTACCACCAATCCGCTGCTCTGCGCCATAACCACCACATTTCTTCTTCCGTCGGAGAAGAAGACTTTCCTCGTCGGATGTCGCAAGGAGTTCCACACCGCAAAGCCTTTCTCAGGCAGTGTTGCACTAATCAAAGTTTGTCTCTGATATCGTGCAGCAGATCAAAGTCTCTCTCTGGTGTCTTCGACGTCTCGCAGCAGATCGAAGCCTCTCTCCAGCAGCGAACTAGATTGAAGCATCTCTCCAGCATCACACTGCCGCAGCATCGCACAACGTATCTTTGGTGGCGTTGCTCGAGTTGAAAGCTTCTCCCACAACATGTGAGATTCATGCTCTCTAACGGAGAAGAACTTAGATCGTGGACTCCATGTGCGGCTTTACACAGTCGCGATTTTAATCACAAGAGTGGAGATGCTTCCGAAACACCTATCCTTTGTCGACAGTCCACCTTTCTCTGTCAACGCGCGACCTTCTTCTGTCTTCCAGTCCCGAAGGTAAAACTCAGTTTCTTTTAGTTTTCCTGTTGCGTGTGATGATGATGTTTATAATGATATGATTATGTTAAGCTGCTATGTGAAAATGTCATGGTTCATGTGATGATGTTTATGTGATATATGTTGTTTTGTTTTTTCTAAATACATGCTAAGGTGTATTATTATTTCATCAAGAGAATGTTTACAACGGTCCTCTGGTGTAGTGGTCAGTAATTAGGACTTTAAGGTCAGTTGGCTGGGTTCGAATCCTATCAGATCCTTTTTTGAAGAATTTTTATTCTTGAGTACTTGTATCTTTTGTTGATGTTTGTAACTTTTTTTTCTCTTATGTTGATATTTTTCATTATTCGAGTGAGGTTTAATAGATACGAGTTGTTTTTTTTCCGGGTAATATGGATTGATAATTGTATTTTTTTCACGTTGATTTTTTCAATTTCCTGATGAAGTTTTGGTAATAGGAGTATTCTTGAGGTATTGTAGCTTTTTGTAGATGTTTGTAGTTTTTTTCTCTCTTATGTTGATGTTTTTCATTATTCAGGTGAGGTTTAATTGATATGAATTGATGTTTTGTAATTTTTTTATTGATAAGGATTTATATTTGTATTTTTTAAAAAGAATTCTTATGTTTACGTTTTTCATTATCAGGCTGAGGTTTTGGTAATAGGAGTTAATGTTTGTAATGTCTTTTTTCTTATGTTGATGTTTTTCATTTTTTGGATGAGGTTTAGGTGTTAGGAGTTGATGTTTGCAACTTTTGGGTGATATTTGTTTTTTTAAAATATTGACGTTTTATGATTTTTTGAGTGAATAGTTTATACTCTTGATGAATTGGGAGGTCATCGACGTACCTCTCGAAGATGTAATTCATAAGCACTTTTTTCTTACTAATTACAATTA
>JAULKK010316267.1:0-11649 GCA_032355705.1 Rubia peregrina
AAAAATGGAAAGAGTGCCAAATAAAAAAATATATTCATTTATAGTAAGTGTGCCATAAATAATAAAATAAAATGAGTATTTTGATTTAGGTGAGCAAAATAAGTGATGAAATTGAATTTAGAAAGAGAAAAAGTTGAATGAATGAATGAAATTGAAGAAATCTTGTCATAAAAGGAAAGTGTGACACATCCAATGAAATGGGAGTATGAGAATTGAGTGTAGATAATAAAAAAAATAGTTAAACAAATGAATGATCTTGGTTCTTTTCTATTATAGTGTGATAAAAAAATTTAAAAAATTACTAATGGAATGCATATTAAACATAATAATTGAGACAGTGTATTTTTCAAAAAAAATATTTTTACATTTTTTTCATGAGAAAAGATGAATTGTTCTCGTTCATTCATTACATTTTATACTCTTTTTTATTGAGTTATTTTCATACATCTTAAAGGCAAGGTCTTGGGAAAAAACTGTCGTTTCATAGGTTTATTGGAGGTTTAATTAGAATAATAAAAGGTAAAAGATGTTAGTTGCAATATTAAAAAAATATTATGCAACATTTAGTAGTTAGAAAGTTTATAACCCGGTTTATGCAACCCAAAATGTTTATCTTCGTTTCTTCTAATTTGTACTTTAAACATTGATATTTTCATAACTTATGAAAAGACTGTCTTTCAAGAGAAGAACTCCATCTTAAATTGTACAAAAGTAATACATAAAATTAGCGTGTTAAACTTACATAATACGAAGAATGGGAGGTAGTATGTGCGTAAAATAGCAGATTCACTCAATTTACATTTTAGGTGAGGTTGTTTTGTATAGTAATCAATACTCTAACTGAATTACTTTATGGGTGT
This sequence comes from Rubia peregrina, assembly GCA_032355705.1. NCBI lineage: Eukaryota > Viridiplantae > Streptophyta > Magnoliopsida > Gentianales > Rubiaceae > Rubia > Rubia peregrina. Next base: position 861 of record JAULKK010316267.1, read on the forward strand.
GGTTACTGGTTAGAGTCATTAAATGGGACGGTGGTAGATAGAAAATATTTTCGTTTATCTGTAAGTTGCATAAAAGAGGGGGAAAAAGAGAGAGAAATATTATTGAAAATAATATGAATTTGTAGGGGAGAACTACCCGAGTAAGGCCTAAATGAAAGTGCCAATGTGACATATTGAAATAGTAATAGTAATAATAAAAAGTCTATTGGAATAGGAAAGAGAAAGAGAAAACAAATGATTGTGATCATTTTTAAATAGTGATTAATTATTACTCCGTATTGATTAAATCTTTATTAAGTTGTATATATGATTATTTAAATCCCTACTTATTACTGTTGTTTTACTGTATTTAACTAATGAATTCGACGGCAAGGGTTTCGATTCGAAGTCGAGGGTTTCAATTCAACGGTGAGGGTTTCGTCGACGGCTGGATTGGAAAAGAAATAGGAAAAGAAATTGAAAAAGATAAAAATAAAAAATAAATAGAAAGGGATAAAAGAATTAGAAATTTTTTATTGAAAATTTTTAATTAGTAAAATTATGAAAATAACCCTGACTATATCGGAAAATAAATTATTTTGTATTTGTTGGATCTCAAAAGGACAGGGTTATGGACCCGGGGACCAAAAGATGGTATAAAATGATATGTTATGGACCAAAAAAATAATCCAATCCGAAAATAATGCGAAAACCCCTCGAAATCTGGTTTTGGAGACCGAACAAATCATTTTGAATTTGTGAGGTGCTGAAAGGACTTGGTTTTGGTCTCGGGGACCAAAACATGGTATAAGATGATATATTAGGGATCAAAAAAATAATTTAGTTTTGAGCAATATTCATGATCTTTCGAGTCTAACTAAAAGTCATTTGTATAGATGTCATCAAAATATAACTCATGCTAAGGCTATGGAAATTCAAATGGTAAATGATGTAGGTATCCAACCAAAGGCATCTTATGATCTAATGGTGAAGCAAGTTGGAGGAAGGGAGAATGTAGGCTACATTCCAGAGGATTACAAAAATTATTTGCGACTAAAAAGAACAAGAGATTGTAAAAGGGGAGATACATGAGGTTTTAGAGTATATGCATCGAATGCAATTGGGTGATCCTAATTTCTTTTATGCTATTCAAGTGGATGATGATGATTTGGTGACTAATATATTTTGGTCGGATGCAAAAATGTGAGCAGATTATGCACATTTTGGAGATGTTTAATTTGATACTACCTACAAGAAAAATAATAAAGGCCGTCCAATTGTGTTGTTTGTAGGTGTGAATCTTCATAAACATGCGATAATATTTGGTGTTGCATTGTTGTGTGATGAAACATCTCTAACATTTGAGTGGTTGTTTGATACATTTACCAGAGCTATGTGTGGAAAAAACCAACTACCATCCTTACTGATCAAGATGCAGCAAAGGCAAAGGCTTTAGTATCCAAATAGCCATGAACACATCACCATTTCTGTAGTTGGCATATCTATCAAAATGTTGCCATTCATTTGAGTAATGTTTTTTTTCTAGTTTTAAATACTTTGCTAAAGATTTTGAGTCTTGTATCTACGATTTTGAGGGGGAAGAAGATTTTTTTGAAACTCGGAATAATATGTTGATCAAGTATGGACTTGAGGATAATGCTTGGTTGAAGCATATGTTTGGTTTGAAAGAGAAGTGGGCTCTAGTTTATGGACGACCGATGTTTTGTGCAGACAAGACTACAACCCAAAGTAGTGAAAGCATGAACAGTGCTATGAAAAGGTACATCTCTTATCAACATATATTCTTAGATTTTTAAAATCATTTTGAGAGACTTATTGAAGATCATCGTTATGGAGAACTAGTAGTTGACCATAAAGTAAATACAAGCTTCCCATGTTTACTACACCCTATTAGGATCTTGATGCATGCAACTAGTGTTTATACGCCTGAGGTTTTCCAATATTTTCATAAAGAATGGTACATATCTCATGACTCAGCTGTTGAAATTTGTGAGGATGTTGGATCAATAACAAAGTATAAAATTAAACCTTACGAAAAGAGTTTCCATCATTTTGTTACGTTTGAATCATCAAGAGGAAAGGTTAAGGGCAACTGCAAGAAGATTGAATTTGCTGGTATTTTGTGCACTCATGTTTTTAAGCTATTTACTTTAAAAAATATTATGAAGATCTCAAGTGAATAAATATTGAAAAGATGGACTCGAAAGGCAAAAGATGGATACTTTGAAGTTTTTGTTGTTTGTGGAAATATGATATATATATATATATTCTTTTCACTTTGGCCCATTACTATCCCTCACCAGCCTATACATACAAGTATTATCTACCCTTTCAGCCAAAATTACAATCCTCTTATTCTATTCTTTTCTCAGCTTCATCTTCTAAACTTTCTTTCCAACTTCTTTTCCTCATTCAATTGCATTCATTCATAACCTGTGTTTCTATAGTTGTTGCTTTCAGGCTCTCCTTCTTGAAGATTCGACTATTTCTCTCATTTCACACCTTGTATTTAGGGCTAAACCCTGTAAAGTAGTAGTTAAGAGCATCACCTTCTGGTCCTACTTCCTTCTTGCTCCAATCAGTAATCATTTTTTTAGATTTCTCATACTTCCTGTTCCATTCACTCCTAACTCCATCCATAATTCTTTCACATAACACAACCAGTGAATATATAACTTGTTGTTTCATCTTCCAGATCACAAAGACTCCATTTAGGCTGATCTCTTAGCACACCATGAACTTGTAATCAGTAAATTGTGGGCAAACATCTTTTTAGCAGCATCCATCAAAAGAATTTAATGTTTTGGGAGAACTCTCTTATACCAGACCACCTTTGCATATGTGTATTTGCTTCTCCTTCCCTTAATAACATCATAGACTTTCCTGATTTGAAGATTTATGGCTGAATTAGTATAAAATTTCAACTTCTGTAGGTTCTTACTCCTTAAACTGCACAGATTCTTCTATGTCCAGCTGCTACATTCTGAACATCTATGATATGCAAAATAAGACTTTTTCATATAATAGGCTTGTATCCAGCGTACCCATAATATATATTTCTTCGACTTCAGATCCCAATCTTGTTTACACATAGCATCTTTGTTCCAAATAGATGGATCTTTTAACTTCCATTCCACCTGTAATTTTGCTTATGCAAAGTGTGCTTTTATGATGCAGGTCTATATCCCTTACTTTCTTCTTCTCTCCCCCATAAAAATTCTACATATCTTCATAATTCTTTCATGAACACTTTCTAGGATGCTCAGAATATTTGCCCCAATACCCTGCAAGACTGTGTTTATTAACTGGACTTTACCTGAATAAGAAATCCTTTCTGAGTTCTAGCAGTTATTCCTTTTCCTGATCTTGTCAATTAGTTGCTGACAGTCACCCCTACTCCATTTAGCCTGAGACAGTGGTAAGCCTAGATACTGCATTGGAAATTCACCTCTTTTTATGTTCAACATATGTGCCAGTAATAGCTTATCCATCTCCTTCATTTTTTAGAAATAAATACTTGATTTCTGTTCATTGATTGCCAAGACTTAAATTTCTTCAAACATCTCTTCACCCCTTCTAATGATTTCCTTTTTCCTCCACAGAAGATAAGTAGGTCATCTGTAAATAACATTGTGTGAATGCTCACCCTACTACATCTCGAGTGATGGTCAATAGCTTTGCTTATATATATTCCTTCCTCATTAGCCTGTACAAATACTCTATACTGAGACAAATAGAAGAGGGGAGAGGGGGATCCCCCTGTTTGACCCCCTCTTTTCCTTCAAAGGATTTTGTGATTCTCTCATTTATGGCAATACAGAACTGAGAGTTCATAGTACCCATTTTAATCCAGTCCACCATTGGACTAGGGAATTTTAACAGTTTCAGCCATCCTTCCAGAAATTCCCAATTAATATAATCAAAAGCCTTGCTTATGTCCACCTTCATCACACAACTAGGTTTCATGCTTTCCACATTATACTTGTGCAATAGTTCCTGAGTTAACAAAATGTTATTTGCAATATGTCTTCTTCTAACAAATGCACATTGATCCTGACTAATCACATCAGGCAGTATATCACTCAGTCTATTGCATATAACCTTTGTGATTATCTTATATATAAAAGCGGCTAGAGATTGGTCTACATTCTGAAGCTACCTGGGGGTTTGCCACTTAAGGAATCAAAGTGATGATAGCTTTGTTTGGCTCCACTGGAATTTTCTCTCCATTAAAGAACTTCTGCACAGCTCTTACCAGGCTTCTCCTTGTGATATCCCAAGTGCTCTTAAAGAACTGACTTGAATAACCATCCCCTCTTGGACTCTTGTTATCATGTATACTCCACAGTGCATTTTACATTTATTCTTCAGTCACAGCCTGTATTAAAGTAGCATGTTGATTAACTGTCAAAACTCTCCCAGCATCTGCCAAGTCTTCATCAAGTTTAGTTGTTTCCCCTCAAATTCCCAACTACTTCTTAAAATAGTTCACCAAATGTTTTTCCATCACTTCCTCCTCAGATACTAGTTCACCTTCTATCTGCATTGTCGCTATGTTGTTCTTCTATTGTATTCCCTTTAAAGCTGCATAAAACAACTTTGTTGATCTGTCTCCCTCCTTCATCCATTTGATTTTTGTTTTTTGCTGTAAAAACCAAAATTCGGCCTCCTCCAGTTTCTCTACTTCTTTCCTTGTTTCTTCCAAGAGTTCCAGGTTCTTCATTCAACTCTTCCTATTTTTCAGCCATCTTTCTTTTGCATCAATCACTTTTGTTCCCAGATTCTTTAAAAACTCCCATGTAGGTTTCCTTTCATTTATGGTATTGTACCCATAAACCACTCTAAAGTATGTGTTCAAATTTCTACTTTTAACAGTCACTTTTGTGGCTATCCACTGATCCCCCTTGCTCAATATTATCAAATTCATACAGTCTTTCCTCCATCCAACCCATATTCTCCCTCCATAAACTAAATCCCCCCATTAGTCTTTAATTCCCAGCCTAATCCAATTTCCCCCCATTTTTTCTTCTAATTTTCTACTTTGATCTTTGTTTCTAACAATCCCAAACAACCAATGTTGTTTTCCATATAGAATCTCCTTATCTTTATGTGTTTATCACACTTATTCAACCCTCTAATGTTCCAGCGTGCAATTTTATCATTCATTAAAGCCATCAGGAGGATCTACAAGCAAATTAAAGTTACCCGAGTCTTATGGCTTTCCTTTCTTAGTACTGCATTTAGCATTATCCTTCTTCTCTGTTCTGCAATCAGTGTCATCTAACTTCTCCTTTCCTTTTCCAGTTTTCCTGATTACCATTACTGCACTTCCCTAATTTTGCACCTCCCTACCTTTCACTGTATTTTGTACTCCATTTTTTTCTTCAGATTCATCTTCCTAACTGGGTTGTAGATTTGACTAACTTTCCCAACATTAGCTTCTTTCTTTCTGCAAAAAATTTCCTGGTGGCCATATAGTTCACACTTCTTGCATCTCACGGGTCTTCACTCATACTTACATCCTAGCTAACTATAACCTTCATTTCATTCAAATACATCAGTTTTGCAGGGAGTTTGTCACTGATCTTCATCTCAACCTGAACTCTGGAAAACGTCAGCCTCTCTTTCTCCTTAGTCATTCTATCCAGACATATATGGGCTTGCCTATAGAACTAACTATTTTGCAAATTATCACTAGCTTCCAGTATGCCAAAGGTAAGTTTGGTAATTGGATCCAAACAGGTAGAGAAACTAGGTTCTTCCATATCCATATTCTTATCCCAAGCTTTCAGAATTACTGGTATACTATCAAAGAATATAATCCCCTTTTCAATAATTTCATTTATGAGAATTCTGTTCTGAACTTTCACCATAAATTTTCTAGAGTTTAGCAACCATACCTTAGTGATGTTCTTACCCTACATTCTGTAGAAAAATCCCTTCATCACCTTATATGGTGGGTTACTTCCCATAATTCTGCATACTATCGTGTCTTCCCATTGTTTACCACTTTTTGCTACATCTTCCACTGTTTTCTCCCCCATTGCCAATCCTTCAACCTCAACTGGTTTATAAAATTTCACATCGTTGTTTGCCACTACAGAACTCCATAGTTTGACTTCATTTTTCTCCTCCATTTCCTTCCCTTTCCCCCAGGTTAATCTTTTTTCCAATTTCTTCACGCCATCACATGTTTTTAGCCCCTCTCCTGTTTTTGGTTTTGGGGTTTCAACATTGACCACCTATTCTTCTCCATTGCAACCTGACTCCAAGACTACTTTCAATCCTTCTTCGATTCACTCACGTTCTTCCTCTATCTGTGTTTCTCCTCTGCTAACCAACTTAACATCTCTTTGGATTTGAGATATTTTTGTTTTTTATGCTTTCCCCCTATTCCTATTACCGGATCTGCCCATGGTGGGTGGTCGATTCAGATTGAATTTACCATATTGCGATAATAGAAAAGGGAAAGGAGGTACATATAATGAGTGTGTTTATCGCCCATAGTGGGAGAGCACAAAAGTATTTTCTGGATATTTTGAATTTAATGATGCAAATATTAACAAATACAATTCAGATCCAAAAGTGCATCAAAGTATGTGCTATCAAGAATTATATGCACTCTATATTCAGTTCGTTACAAGAGATGCAGAAAGAGAAGATACATATGAAGTTGTTAAAGATGAATTCTTAAGATTGTTGGGAATGGTGGATGAGAGATTATAGGTTAAACAATCATCAGGGAAAATATTAGAAGATAAGATTCGTGATGAATGTTTGGTCCAACTTTCAGATTAGAATAACATTTTGCACCAGAACCTTGGATTAAAAGGAATCAAAACAAAGAGAAAAACGACATCAAGCAAGAGATTGAAAAGTGAGTTGGAGAAGAGCACAAGAAACCCAAGAGGGAAAAATTGAAATGTTCAAGTGTGGATCAACCATTGCCCCATCCTCAGCCGTGAATGAGGTTTACTTAATCGTATCATTGTATTTTGTCACACATTTTGTTAATCAATCCAATACTAACTATTTTATTTTTGAAATATATTAGGGGTAGAAATTCTATCTCACGTTTCAAAGCCACCATATTCAACCATCAATCCAACCAAGGCTAGTTTGGATTTAGAATTTTAATTATTTTTATTTCCATATTCAATATCTTTTAATAATATACAAATTGAATTGTAGCATACAAATCATGTAGAGTCATATCATAGAGGTACAAATAACATGATCCGGGGTGATCCGGGAGATACTCGCAATAAATCTATCATGGATGATAATTTTATGGAATTTCAATTACAACATACATGTATATTTTTTAGGGAAATATACAAATATAACCCTATATATTTGAGTAAGTGCATATATAACCATGAGATAATTTTTATTGCAAAAATAACCCTAACTACTTTATATATAAGGGCAAATATAACCCTAAAGACTATATTCCAGCATTGACCGGCTATTTCCGACCACTGACTGACAAAAAATGACCAAAATGCCCGTTGGGCCAAAGCTGAAAAATCATTTCCCATTTTATCCCTATTCTTCTTCTTTATCATCATACCTCCCTCACCCTAGCAGTCACCACCTCCGATCACCACAACCACCACCACCCGTCATTACAACCCACAACACCAGCTTCCCAGCCACAAAACCACCACCCCCTGCCACTAACCACCACCTCCACCACCGCCCAGCTAGAAACCACCACCACCACCTAATGCCAGTGTCACCTCGGCCAATGTCACCTCGACCACCGCCACATATGCCCAACTCCACCATTGCCACCACCACTTAGCGTCTCCACCACCTTCTCTGTGCTTCCGCCGCCGCTGTCACCTCTCTATGCCACTCCAAGCCAAATTTCTTTTTATTTGGTCAGAAAACATGTAAAACACAGACATATACACTCCCCGATACACACACATAAATATTGATACATATATTTTCTTCCTTTCTCATAGACAACGATTCTTTACCTTCCTATCGTTTTATCCAAACCCCACAAAAACCCAATTCCAAGCTCCAATGATAACCCATAAATGGCAAGAATGAAAAGAGTCAAGCCTTCTGAATCGGCTATTCACCGGAGAAACAAAAACAAAGGGGAATTACCTCTACGAGAACGATGTAGTTTCACCTGGCTTCTGCTGCTATTTCCGGTTCAGAAGGGGGAGTCACGAGACTATATCTCTGCTCCAGGTGAACAATATTTGATGGCGGTGGTGGCGGTAATTTTTTTTCAGGGGAATCGTGGGCGGCAACACAGAACTCCTTCACCACTACCAGCACCACATAGCGCCAGCGCCGCCTCAGCCACTACCATATTCGCCCAACTCCACCACTGGCACCACCTAACGCCAGCACCACCAGGTCTAGCGGGGCGAGCAACGGAGGGACAATGAAAGTTGTATCATCCTCCCCGTCCTCCTCATCAAGGCCACTCAGTTGTATCATCTTCCTAGGAGGAGGAGGAGGGGTCGGATATGTCCATGGGAATGTCAATCCAGGATCGAGAGCATAGTATTCAAATCCGCAGGGGATGAATATGAATTGGGGTTAGGGTTTATGAGTGAATTGTGCACACACTGACTGCATCAAAGAGTAGAGGAGAATTGAGATAAAATAGAACGGGTTTAGGGGAGAAAGGTATTGGGGTTTGAGCGAGAAATGAGAAAGGAGAAAAGAAAATTAGGGTTTGGGGGGGATTATAGGCATTTCTTTTTTCTGAGGGGTAAAATAGTATTTTCACTGAATTCTGCCTTAAATTGCTAGAAAAGGTTATATGTGCACATACACTCACTATCTAGGGTTATATTTGCACTTTCAATTATCACAAAGTTATATGTACACTTTCGTGAATTATAGAGGGTTACATATGCACTTCGCTCTCTTTTTTAAAAAAAGTCATTCCATTTCATAAGGGGTGGGATTATATTAATCATGTTATTTATGTTGGTGATGGTAGGGATGGTCTACAAATTTAAATTTGACCAATAATTTGGTGGATGCTACTACAATTTTATTAGGGAGCTGCTATATCACGCCCAGTATTTTACTTACTTACGCCCTAATACGTATGTACGTGTATAAAACAAATTTTACAAATTCTAAAAAAACAAAAATGTAATAAAATTGAAAAGCATAAATTACAAATTTGCCCTTATTCTTTCCCCTTCCTTCACCACTCGCCGCCACCTCACCGCCACCGAGCGGGCGCCGGAATATGCGAGCACCGGAATATGCGAGAACCACCGGGGGAGAAAAGGGAAAATGCGAGAACGGGGCACCGAAAACTACGAGAACGGGGCAGAAACCTCAAGAACCATCGACAACCACCGGCAACCACCGAACCGTAAAAAAATGTGAGTCGAGGGAAGAGAGTAAATGAGAGTCGGGGGATTCTTGAAATGCGAACCCAGGCGAGCGGAAAGGAAAAATCCGGGAGGTGAGCAGGGTGGGCGCGAGCGGGGCGACACGGATGAGCGGCGCGACGGGCGGCCCGAATGGAATTCCGAGAGCTGGTAAACGTGACCGGGAAGTGAGAGCGGGAGGCGACAGTGAAGATGATGCGTGCTATTAACGCGGAACGTGCATCTCACACGCGTACCAAATTTTGCGCCTGCAATTTACACTCGGGCGACATCCCCCGTGACGACAGAGAGAAGATGGGGCGACGCGAATGGTGATAATCAGGGCGGGGGGGGGCAAATTTCGTCAGCGATAAGCAAGGCGATAGGCAGGGCGGGCGGTGGCGATAGGCAGGGCTACCAACCGGGCAGCGATAAGGAAACAGGCGATAAGCAAACTTTTCGGCAATAAGCAAATGGGCCAGTGAATTTTTTGGTGGGTCCGGCTAATGGTTTTCGGTAAAACAATCGGAAAAACCTGCCGATAAATTGGGCAGAAAGTTCAGATTTTTCTGAACTTTCAATTAAAATTAATTTAACTTTTTAAATTTAATTCTAAATACATATTAATTTAAAATACATACAAATATAGGGCATAATACAGTAAAATACAGGGCGTGATATATCAATTCACTTTTATTAAGGCTTTTTTTCCTTCAATCTGAGGTATTCCTAATTTGACTTTTAAAGTCAACTGCATCAATTTTTAACTACTAATAATTTTTTGTTAATGTAAAAAACTCTGAAAAATATTAATTTAAAAATATATGCTATAATGAAGCTAAAATCATATCACATGCTAATAATCTGACATATATATTAAGAAAATTTGAAGGTTGAAATTGGTTCAGTTTGACCTTAAAAATCAAATTAGGACGATCATTGTGGGACTGAGTGAGTAGTTATAAACACTCACATTTTTTTTATAATTGTATATTATTGTGAGGATAATATTTTCTTTTGGGATGGTAGGTGTTGTCTTCTTTCTCATCCAAATCATGTAGATTCTATTGGATTTGCTTGTTTATCAGAAAAATGGCATGTTCTCAAACTCACGTATAATAACTAACTATTTTGATGTACGGGAATAGGGGTGTCAAATGGGCGGATGGGTCAAATACGGATTGGGTAAAATGAGTGATTAAAAAATATGGATATGACTAATTTTAACCCATTTTAACCCATTTTATGATGGGTAAAATATGGGTCGGGTCAAAACGGGTTGAATTGAAACCCGCTCAACCCGCGGGTTGAAAGTCATTCAACTCACGGGTCAAAAATGGGTAAACCCGTGGGTTTCAACCCATATATAAACCCATATGGATTTATGTATCAACCCATATGGGTAAAACCCGCGGGTTTCAACCTAT
>JAULKK010316278.1:0-11648 GCA_032355705.1 Rubia peregrina
GTGGCAACCGTTCAAACCGTTATGTGCTCTTATTTCCCCTAAAGAAATACATCATGAGCCTCTACTATGAACACTTCTCCCTAGGCCTATAGAGACAAGGGAATTGGCATATCATGATGAATATAGGGTTGAAACGAAGATGGTCGCTACATTACATCCCTAGTTGCTACAAACTATCAGGCCCTCGCCTATCGAGGAACACTACATCTAGTCAGGTAGGATCAACTCATTGGAATGGTGCTCATGGTCTATATGCATACACTTACACAGTCGAGGACTCACAAACCTACAATTATCCTAGCCAACACTACCAATGGGACGAAAAATCCTAACACTATTCATGTCACATACAACAATGGTCCATCAAAGAGTATAATTAACATGCCTCATTTCAAGAGTGTAAAGAGCAAATCAAGCATGATATTCATAAAATCATAAGATAGGTTGACCTAAAATCTCAGAAAATATCTACCAAATCATGAATACAAATTAGATCCTCGAGAAAATAAACCACTCCCTTAGCATTGAACCCAATTTCACCATTGGATTCAATGCCCTTAGAAAAAAATTAAGAGTAGAAGAAGAGAGAAGGGTTATTTTCTCTCTCTCTAACTACTCTTAGAAACTAGGAGATTAGAGTTAGTACTAATGAATGTTCTCTTTTACTTCTTAAACCATAGTAGACTAAAGCTCCTTATATAGTAGGTAGTATATGGGCCTTAAAGATGCCCAAAATAAGAGAAACCCTAGGCAGCTGGCGGGCAGGTTCTCTTAACCAACTAAGCGTCGCGGCCGTGCAATTCCTTGCGAGCCACCGGCTGGAATGGTCTCTTGGCCATCTAAGCGGCGTTGCCCGTATAGATTCTTGCAGGTTGTGAACTAGAGTTGAGTTCTTCGTCTTCTGATGTCGCATCTGGCATATCGTTATGGGGCATAGACTGGTTCTCTAAGTCTTAACCTTCGAGGTGCATGAGCCGTACAAAAGGGTAGGGCCCGCGCCAATACTTAGTCGCACGATTTTCTTGGCTGGCATGGGTCGTGTAAAAGGACACAGCCTGCACCATTACTTAACCGCATTGCCACCTTGGTTGGCACGTGCCGTGCAGAAAGACATAGTCGTGCCAGTTTTCTAACTCTTTCGGGATTCAACTCCTTCTCTTCGGCGCGTTCCATCTACTACCAAGATTAAGCTCTTGACCTTCATTTTACTACCATCCTTACGAATGGTCTTTTTGAATATCTTCTACCATTCTTGCAAATGGTCTTCGCTAATCTAATCTGAAGTGCTTACAAGCGATCTACAATGAAGCTCACAAAATATGATCTAGATTCTCGTAAGGACATAGCATCCATTAGGTCTAAATAATCTACAAAATGAGGGATTTAGACCAGAAAACCAACAAAAACTATCTAACCCCTTGTTATGTAAACTCAACTAAACCTAGTAATCAACCATACAAAAGCTACTAATAAATGTGCTAAATGCATTAGGAAACACATGCTTCTAGGTGCACATCAATTCCCCCACATTTAAATATTTACTCATCCTCGAGTAAACAAGAACAAGAAAAAATTTCAAGTGGAACATAGCATGCAAGGAGTTTACCCAAAACATTCAACATTTATTCCTAGACTACCCTAGTTCCCCCAAACATGCAAGAATGTCACAACTCTCACTCCTCAAAGAAACTAAGACAACCTATCCAACCACTTACCAAATCAAAGGTGAAGTTCACAAAATATAATTGTGTGATGCTGAGTTACTCTACCAAAATAACCACCAAAAGACAATCAACAAGAACCTTAGGATTTTTTTTTTGCAATTTATCTCATTTTGCCAAGGAGCTCTTTCGGGTTTTCATCCTAGCATCTCACAATTTTTACAACTTTTTGAGCTCATTTTTTTTTACCTTTTTCCACACCATGGCCTCCCACTTTTGCATTGATCTTTCAACCTATCCGGGCTTTTCTCATTGTTGGCTAAGTCGCTCTTTCAGGTTTTCGACTTAGCCGGGTATATATGTATATTGTGTAGCACAAAATGCCACAAAGGTGGGCCTCATACTACAATGAAGATAAGCAAAAACAAACTACCTAAACACAAAGGAATCTTGTTGGAACTCCTAAGTGCCTAACTATCCCCCCCCCATCCCCACACTTAAAACTTGCATTTTCCCCAATGCATCATACAAAGTAGAAATAAAAAGTAGAGTAGAGGTGATAGTAAGCACTTTCTCTTGGGACCCTGAAGGGCCCCTACTCACGTGCCTTGCCTCGCTCATTCTCTTCCTATTTTCTTGCCTCTCATAGGGAACTAAGTCACGAAAGCCTTCAAGCTTTGAAGTATGCATCCTCTCAATCAATTGCTTTATAGCTTTCTCTTGCACATCAGCTCTCCCATCAACAATGGCAAACTCCTCTTTCACTTCCCGCTCGATCGAATCCAACCTAGCTCCCCAAGCTCTCATGGTGTCATCCATAGTGTCAAGCCTAGTCATGAATTCATCAATTTGAAAACTCATACCTCCTTCCACGTGACCAACATCTTGCACTATTTGGGTTGAACTCATGAGTTGTTCCCTAAATGTGCGAAATCGGTCGAAGAAATCCGCAATAGGTTGGTTCGGGTAAGTTGCACTATGTGGGATCTCACCATTTTCCTCTTCAATGTCCACGTACGGGGCTGGCAAGGTGTTTTAGAAGGCCTTCTCAAACCTCAGATTTGGAGCTAGGAAAAGGTCCTCCAAGGCAGTGTCATTTTTTTATTGTCGTGCGCTCCAGTAGTTTAAGTACCATAAAGTTGCAAACTGAGGTACCACCGTATAACCAAATGAAGCGATCCTCCGAGGTGGTGGTAGTGATCATTGAGGCCCTTGATAACTTATCCATGGTGTACCTCATCCCTAAACGGATTATGTTTGCCAAAGCAAAGCGAGAGGGTGTTGAGTGTCCCTAAGTATTGTGCCAAAAGCCCGACCATGTCGCATATGGGTATCTTGTCAGTTTTTTTACCCCGTGGCTATGCACTATTCCATAGAAGTCCTACCGATTTGGGGTAGAAATTTCCTTCCGGAGTCATTTCCTAAAGGATTTGCACATCTTGGTTGGGTCATTGAGAAATCTCCATGTGGCAAAGAACTCACATGGATAGGAGCTGGTGCACATACCTCAAAGTCGGGTGGACTATTTGGGTACTCTTGCCCAAATGGTTCCTATCCACTCCCACCAAGTTCCGCCAAAAGCTACCAACGAGAACTGAAGCCCTTGTCGGTGAGTCTTGGAACTTCCTTCCCATACTTCCACCCAAATGCTCAAGCGACTTCCCAACGGTTCAGTGAGTACTCCTTGTTATCCAAATGGAATGTGATGGTCCTCCTCCCGTCACTGTCCGATGTTTGCTCCACGATTGCCAAGAACTCCAAAGTCCACCTAATGTATGCCTTAGAGTGCATCTCGACCTCTAGGCCTATCCGACCTAGCAAGTAGGTGACGAGCTTGAGTAGGCCTAGTGTTACCAGAGTATCCTTGCATGCGAACTTAGTCTCTAAGATGCTCCTCTTTGGCCTATTAAGATACTTCCATTTCCAGGACACCCCCGGTAATGTTGGTTAATCCCATGAACTCATCAATAACGATGGCATGATTAGGGGGTACGGGAGTTTTCGTCTCTTGTCTCCCAAATTTAGTTGAACCTTTCCCTTTATTACCTCGGAAGCTCGTTCTTTTTTCCAACCTACTTTTAGGACCCATTCTACCACAAGAGAAAAATGGTTATGGCAAGAATACACAAGCGTAAGCATTAAAGATACATATAACAAGAACCATTCTTCCTAAACACCCGACACGTGGAAAATCATGTCATCTAAAACACAAGGATCATGAACTTCCCCACACTTTGTTCAATGCAAAATCATGCATATAACCCACATACTCCCATAAAAACACCAAAAAATTCAAATTTCATGCTTCCCATATACAGCACAATCTTGCTTACAAAAGAAAGTAAACACAAGGTTCAAAGAGTTGCTCGAAATTAGAGGCCATGGGATGAAAATCACACAAGAGGAAGCAAAGAGTGCTCTCCCCTGAGAAAGTGCCCAATTTTTGAATTCCTCAATTGGGAAGTGAGGGTGTTTGTTTTTGAAGTACTTGGAGTGGGTTAAATGATATTTATGCGTGGGAGAAGGTACTCCAAATTCATATTAAGAGAATCAATGATCTTCTAAAAGTGGGTTGTTTAGGAAGGAGAATAAAAGGAGGTAGTAATGGTTTAGGCAAAAATAGAATTATTATTTTTTTGGTAAAAGCTTCAATGAATTCATGCTCAAAGAAGGAGTAGTACCAGTGACACTAACCAAATTGGGGGAGAAGAAATCTGCAGAATTAATGGGGCAAAAGTGCTTATTTTTGCAAAATTTTAATTTTGCAAAAATTCTGCAATCCTACATGGTTGCAGTTTTTCCTGACTGGTACGAGGCATGACATAGCCATGCCATATGAAGGCCTCGTGCCAATTCATCTTACACGGGTCGTGCACCTTACACGACCTGTGCTCTCTAAGACCTTGATATTTCTAAAACTTTTTAATTCAAATCCTATTTCCTCCTAACCACAAACACGACTTGATCTTATACTTAACAATCAACCAGAATTCCACATATAATCCTTTTTTACATAAACACAAACATTCAAACAATCAACTACCAAAAATACTAAAACAAAACAAAGAAAAACACCGTGTATTTATTGTGTCACCACGACTTATTTTTCATGTATTCTAATTAAAACAAACTTTCACTTGGGTCTCTGGAGTCTCCATCCTCGACTCCACCAACAATAACATCTTTTTAAAGTAGTCTCCACAAAGTGTCACTCTTACCTTTGTGCTCCTTTCCCACACTAGAGAGTTTATGTCCCTTAGTCATTTCCTCGGGTTTAGGAGGTGGCCAAGGACAAAATCCTTGCCACTTTCCACCAACTGTTGCACGTTAGTGAGCATAGAAAAGCAATCCATATTAGAAAGGTCATCACTAAACTCATGCATGGCATAGGTGTCATCAACATCATTTTCACAATCAAACCTCAAGGCATGCCTTTTCTCATCACTCTCATCAAGGAACTCATTATCATCAATCATGCAAGACTCATCATATTGAACAAATTCATCACACAAGGTTATACCTTTGCATATAAGAGAAAAAAATAGTTGGTTCATGGTTGGACTTGTAAATTTTAAGACCAACATTATCAACGTCATTCTCTAGGGTTAGTGTTCCCAAATGGAAATCTATTTTGGTCCTTGGGGTTTTCAAGAATGGTCGTCCCAATAAAATTGGGAGTGAACCTTCATTGTGCACTACATCAAGGAAATATAAATCTGCCGGGAACACTAGATTACCCACCCTAACCATAAAATCCCTAACTATACCCCTAGGGCTAGCTTGGGAGTGATCGCTTGTTGGACAATCACCCTATTGTACCTAAGTTCACCTATGTTAAGATTTTTCTATGGGCTAAATGGGATAACATTGACAGAGGCACCTAAGTCTACCATAGCATTTTTCACCAATTTACCACATGGAGAAATAGGGATTGAAAGCATTATGGGGTCATCATACTTTTTTGGTATGTTCTTGTGAGCTAAAGTTGCTACTCCCCCTAGTTTCAATTGAACTAATTTTCTAGTTGGTTTGTTCCTTCTTTTAGTGCAAGATTTTTTTTTAAAATTTAGCATATGAGGGAATTTGTTCAATGACATTAAGAATTCGAATGCTAACCTTAACTTTTTGAAGACTTGGTGGATTTGAGCATCGTTGGATACCACCTCTAGACTTCCCCGTAGAGCACTAGGGAATGACGGCAGAGGGTTGACCCTTTCCTCGTGGTAGGGAGCTTTTTTAGGGCTCATCCTCAACTACTATCTCTTCTTCTTCGAGATTGGTCTTGTTGCTTTCCAAAATTTTGTTGTTCCCTTTCATGACCTTTTTCTCGGCTTTGCATACCTTCTTCCCGCTTCTCAATTTCAAGGCAATTGCATTGATTCACCTCGGGTTGGGACAGTAGCTTTCCGGGATATCAAGCTTCAAGTAGGCTCACCGAAGTAGCAAGTTGACCAACTTGCACTTCAAGATTTTGATAGTTGAAATGGCTCTTGTGCCTAGTTCCTCAATTTCCCTTCTCGTTCGCTCCACGAACACATCAATCTTCTTTTCCAATTGTGCGATTGCCTTGGGAGTCTTCTCCCGGTCCAACTTATACAATGGAGCATTGGTGTTGGAAGGTCTTTCTCCTATTGAGTGAGGTTGATGTGGTCCACCTCGATTGTACCCTTGGTTGTCCTCGTGCCATCGAAAGTTTGGGTGGTCATGATATCAGGAATTGAATGAGTTTGCATTAGGATCTTGTCGATCTCGAGCTTGGGTCCCTTGAAACCCTTGTTTCCCTCTAGCAAATTGCATATTCCCACCATTGAAATCCAAGACCTTCACCTCCTCGAAATTATCCACCGTTTGCGGACATGTGTTGGTTGGGTGATGTAAGTCTCAAATACCACAAACCTTCACTTGTTGCGTCCTCCCTTTCATAAACTCTTTCATCATGGAAGAAAACATTTGGACTTGCTCTCCAAGCTTGGAAGAATTATCGGTCTCCTCTAAAACCTTCACACATGATCGGTTCCCAAACTGCCTTGTACCGTTAGCCATCTCCTCGAACAGTGCCATCATATCTTTAGGGCTTTTGTTGGCTCTCGAACCATTGCATGACTCATTCACCATGCACATATCTTCATCGTATAAACCTTCAAAGAAGTAATAGACAAAGTCACCTTTCTTGAATGGATGACAAGGACAACTGGCCAATAAGCGCTTGAACCTCTCCCAATACTTACAAAGACTTGTTCGGAAGTTCCAAAAAAATATTAGAGAGTTGCTTCTTCAAACCTGCAGACTTCGAAGCTGGGAAGTATTTCTCAAGAAATATGCTTCATGTCTATCCAGTAAGTGATGCAGCCCTATTAGAGGTAATAGAGCCAATTCTTAGCCGTGTCTCGTAGCGAAAAAGGAAATGACCTCAGATTGAAGTCCTTCCCCCACACCCCCAATGGTTTCATATCGGTGCAAACCAACTGAAACTTCGATAGGTGTTTGTTGGGATCATATTCAGCTATCCCGTGGAAAGTTAGAAAGCATTGGATCATGCCACTTTTCAGCTCACAAGTGGCATTAGGTGGAAAAGGCGGGAAAACTATACAAGGGGGTTGATCCTCCAAATTTGGAGCTATCTACTCACTAAGTGTCTGGTTGTCTTCCGCCATTTAAATTTTTTCTTCTTCAACAAAAATGGTTTGTCCTTGTGGAATCTCTCCTCTAGTTCTCTTCCTTCTCTTTCTCCGACCACCTGCATTTTTCGATAGACAGTGTAAAGTTCCTAAGCTCATGGTACATGTATGTACCATAAACAAGAATTTGCACACTATCAGTGCTAAAAGAAAACACTACAAATAGATTAGAGGTAACTGGAATAGCTATCGAAAAGCTCAACACAATAACCAACTAGAGCTGCATAATAAAAATAACACTAACTACTCTACAAACTAGTAATGCAAGTTAACTATCAAATCTTTAAACTAGCATCCCAGGAAATGGTGCTAAAATTTGATCCACGCGGGGTCGTTAATTAACCTACAGAGCGATGAGAGATCAAAGATAGAATTTATATTGTTCGCGTACTCATTACCAAGTAAACAATGGAGGTTCAATACAATTAATGTTTCAATTTCATATCAACCTTACGTGTTTTAAAATATTGTAACATGTATTTGAAGTATATGTTATATTTTTGTGGGTTTTAACATGTAATTCCTTTCCACATTAATTGAACAACAATTGATTGTTGTATGATGTTTAACCATTTCACGAGTTATCGAATATTAAATAATATGTAACAGCTATTGACAAATGATTGTTTGTATAATTTAATATTAAATATTATAATATAGTAAGAGAAATGATGTTTCCACGATTAATCTGTGACGTTGCACAAACCGATTGAGAGACGACACCTTAACTACGTCGCAGAAACCAACATTTTTTGGCAACGTCGGCCATTCAAAACGATGTCGTGTTGGTCAGCGTTCCACGTTAGCATTCACACGATGTAGGTGCCCTAAAAGAACGATGTCTCTTTCCAGCGTCTGCGACGTCACTCTCATTTAGACCAAGGTCGGCTAGGATGAAGTCGTAGCATTTCCTCTCCCACAGTCTACCTTCTTGCTATGGCCAACGCCGATCCTTATACATGCCAACATCGGCCTAAACAAAGTCACAACTATGGTCTCCTATCTTTGGCCTTCTGGCTTAGACCGACATCGATCACAAAACCTGCCAATGTTGGTCCAAAATCGAGGAAAATTGTACTTTTTACAATGCCAAGGTAAAAGGTCACATAGAACCAAGGTTAAAAGGTCTTGTTTCTTGTATTGTTCATGATTAAATTTGGTCCTTCGGTTATGAACAAACCTAGTTCAACAAAATTGTTTCGAGTCCGGAACTAAGGCCCAAAACTTGTTACAGATTCGGAACTCTTATCGGCCCTTTGGTTAGGATCACACCAAGCTATTTCAAACTTGAAATGACGATCAGATACCTTTTCCAAGATCGAAACAATGTGCGATCAAAGTCACTGTTACACAACCGTCTTTAACTAGGCACAATTAAAGATGGTTGTAAAAAGAACTGCCTTTAATCAAAAGAAAATAAAATCAGTTCAATATAAACCATCTTTGTAACCCTTTAACTACCATTAAATTTTTGGGGGGTTCAAATGATGCAAGTTCCAAACTCGGAACCCCTCTCATTAGGCGGTTCTTCGAAAAGTACTCGGAACCGCCTTCTACTGTTGCCGTTAATAGGGGCTTCTCCACTTGTGCCCTTAGTTTTTCCTATGAACCTGACTATTAAAGATTTTGGCCTTATGAAATATTCTCTTTTGAATACAAGTTTATTGAAGCATTCGACGAATATTATTTCCATTGCGCTTCCGCTATCTACAAATTTGGACGTACCTCGGAAAACTTATCATTGCTATAATGACTAGATGATCAATATGAGGCGATGAAGTGGGCATTGCATGTTCTTCACTAAATGTGATTGCTTCGCTTGGTGGCATTGTTTTCTCAACAGGCTCTTGTGGAGGTGGGAAATTATCCTAGTAGACACATGCATTGCATAAATGACATTTTCTGGGGCAGTGTTACCGATGTTGTCTCCTAGATCCGTGATTTCTATCATCTTGGATTTTTGTTTTGCCTGATTCAGAGTTGCTAGTAGAGCCTTGTCATTGTTGTAAGTCGAGGATCCACCTGATTGGTTTTCCTGCTTTTTATATTGAGCGATCCGTCCTTGTCAGAGTAATCCCTCTGTATGTCTCCTTAAGTCGTTGCAGTTGTTTGTGTTATTCCCATGGTCCTTGTGAAATTCACAATTT
Source organism: Rubia peregrina (assembly GCA_032355705.1). Classification (NCBI taxonomy): domain Eukaryota; kingdom Viridiplantae; phylum Streptophyta; class Magnoliopsida; order Gentianales; family Rubiaceae; genus Rubia; species Rubia peregrina. The sequence continues at coordinate 9,487 of JAULKK010316278.1, forward strand.
TAATCTTTGGATCTTTTCTCTGCTGTAGCTCTCATAGGGCTAGGGTTTCTAAATATTTCCTTGTGATTTTTCCATATATCCACTGGGATTTTGTTAGTGGAGTTTCGGTAAGGGTGATTGATCTACTGCTGGTTATCTTCCCCTTGTGAGTATACCTACCATTTCTCTCTCTTTCTCCTTTTTTGCTTAATGAGCTATCTCTGATTATTTTTTCACCTCTTTCATTTTCCAACTTCTTGTTGTTTTCTACTTCCATTGTGATGAATTTCTCTACCGTCTTTTAGAGATCTCTTAGGTTGTCTGGCATGTCTTCTGTGAGTTTCTTATGAAATTCCCCTGATCTCATGTCGTTCATGAATACTCCTAATGACATATGGTGTGTGATATCCTTGACCTCAAGACTTTCTGTGACGAAGCGATCATGGTAGTCCGCAATGATCTTCCCTCTTCTTTGCAAAATATTTCCTAGGTCAACAAATGTTTTTGTGAACTTCTACTTTTGGTAGAATCCACTCATGAACTGATCTGCTAACTGGCTCCAACTTTGTATGCTTTTTCTAGGTAGGCTGTCATACCAAACTATCCATGTTCCTAATAGGAAAACTGGGAAGGCCATGCACACCAATATGATGGGTGCATCTCAAAACCTTATACTTGTTTAGTAGGAGTGCAGGAATTCCTTTGGGTTAGTTTTTCCATCATACTCCTTGAGCTGGGTTGGTATCTGAAATCCTGTTGGCATTGTGGATTTTTGCAAGCTTTCTGTTAGCGGTCAGTGTTCAGCTTCATCTTTGACATCGTATAGAATGTCTTCGATTTGAACATCACTGTTTTAGTTTGTCTTCTTCTTTTCTTCTTATTTTTATTTCTTCTTGCAATGATCCTTTTGGTCCATGGTGAAGTTGACAAATTTCTTGTATGGATGCTCTATGTTAGCTTCTAAGAAAGCTGCAAAGGTTCTCTTTTCTTTGTCAATATGTGGCAAGGACTCCTGTTGCTCTTCTGACTCCCGAATGTCCTCTATATGCACTATAAGAGTTTTTTTGTGGAGGTGGAAGTGGTGGTGGTGGTGGTGGTGTTGACTCCAGCGGTTCTCTATGACTGCAGGCCTGGATCCTAGTCATCATGGTTCAGGGAAAACAATTGACTTGATAAATCAGAGTTCCCATGTACATACGGCACCACTGATGTGATTAGACTCCCAAAAGATTTCCTGCAAGAATCTCCCAGATTGTATCCAGGGGAAAGTCTCCAATGGTAAATTTAGAGTTGGTTATTCAATACTAGAATGGTATTGTTGTTATTTACCTTGGTTAATTCCTCTAGCTTCCATTTATATTTTTAGTTCCACTGCATTCTCACTTGCTCGATCGTGGGGGTCATTTACCTTGCGGGAGAATTAACCCGCATAGTGCAAAGTGTCAAAGATAGAATTTATTAATTTTGCTCCCGTTCTCACTGCTAACCACAATAAAGTAGCTAATGGAAAGTCCGGGTCGTCCATAGAGATACTAGAATTCAAAAGTTAGCTAGACACAATCCACGATCGAGCATCAACTCTTTCATATGACGAGAATAGCTAGTGCTTTAAACAGATAATCGGGGGGGTGTCTAAAATCTAAGCATCCAAGCAACGAGATTTAAATATGATTAACTAGTCTTTGGGGTATTGCATAATATGGCCGATTAATGAATTTTATCCTAGATTCTATCACATATAAACATATTCCCATGCCTATGTCACATAGTGTGGAGATGACCGAGAATTCCCAATGTTTGTCAAAAAAAGGTTTGTCTCCCTTCAAAACCATCTCATGGCCTTCGTAATCATGGATGCGCTTTGATCTTTCCATACCCCAATTCATACACATCATCTCACTCTCGATGATAGCACCCCCACTTAAAGGATTTTATCCTTGTGTATGTAGCAACCATTAGATTGAGAGTAAGAAAACTACGCCCCTGGCACTCAACTATGGATATCAACCTTAGGCCTCAAGTGGCAAAGTAATTAACATCTTATGACGACTCTAGGGTTGCCATGATCCTACTTTCTACAAACTACAATGCCTATCTATTGGGTAAGCCAGAGGTTTCCCCTTGTTAGGAGTTTGAAAATGGCAACCCCAGTCCACCGCTCCTAACATGCAATCACTAACACA
>JAULKK010316289.1:0-11647 GCA_032355705.1 Rubia peregrina
ATTATACATAAAAAATAATATTTAGAAAATAGGCATTAAAATGAATTTAACAATATCTCACATGATATTTTTATTATAGATATATAAATTGATATATATGGTCAAAGGTTATAAATTTTGACTTTGAAAATGCAAATAGGCCAATAATTATGGGACGGAGAGAGTCCCTTTTAGATTTGTTATAACACATATTTTTAAAATATCAACTTTTCACAAATTTAAATTATCCTTGATGTAAATATTATTTCAAGTCAACTTAGCTTGAAATGATACAGAGTGAGCAACTAAGCCTCATTGATTCCATGTCCGTTTAAAATTAGACACACGGAGTAGCCTATATCGAAAACATGGTGATGGATGGAATCTAATCCCACTATGTGTAGTACCACTTCGTCCCAGTGATGGTCTATCTATTTTTTTAAAATTTAATTTAATAAATTTTGATCATAAATATAAATTAATATATATAATAAATATATCATATGAGATATTGTTGAATTCGTCTTAATATGTATTTTCTAAATATCAATTTTTTATGCAAAATTGGTATACGTAGCTAGAGATATTAATGGTCAAACATGATCATTGAAGACCATAAAAAAGTTGATAGATCATTACTGCTGGGACGGAGGGAGTATGAAACAAATAATTACAAAGTGATCTTCAAGCTTGCATTTCCTGAACGCTGTTTTATCTTTCTCCACAAGAGAAGAAGATCCTTCTGGGCTCAGCCTAGAGCCTGTTCTGTGATGTGTTTTGAGTTCAACGGGATACTGCAGAATGAGTTTCTAAAGAAAGGAAAAGGGAGTATCATCACAACCAGATTCATCTATTCATTCAACCTCTCCCATATCATTTCATTTGAGATATGTTAGGTTTAATAATTCTTCATCTCCCAAATGCCAGATTGTATCTTCCCTTCCTAATTTGAGTACCTTTAGATTAGGTAGCTTCTCAATCGGTGAAAAGGCACTCCAGTGCAATTCAAATCCCGCCACAATCATTTTCTTGAGATTATTCAAAAAGTTTAAGGATGATGGCAACTGATCACTAGAGTTTGATCTTGGTACTCGGTAATTCTTTTCTGGTGCTACTAGTAGATTCTACCGAGCCAAAAGGATCAGCATCATGAATAATAAGGGTGTTGATGAAAGTCATTTCTTTTTGTAATAGAAGAAATACTCAAATGTAGGAAATTATCTTGTGAAACTTTTTTAATGCACAATTCATACAACAAATCATGATGAATTCTACACTTTTTTTAATCCCACATCTAGAACTTCTTTGAGTTACATAAACAACAATTTGGGAACACAAGATCTTCCAAGTAACTCGGGCCAGCTGCATCTGGTTCTTCTTCGCAAATCCTTCTCCAATCCAAAGGTGTTTCAAGTCTCTAGAAACATCTTGATCCATCTAAGATGAAGAAAACAAGTTTTTAAATGATTTGGCAAATATTTGTAACCCGACTTCAAATTTCCATACACCATTCACAACTAAGGTATGAATTCATGTGTATTTCCACTTGCTCCCCCAAAATAGATCATGCCCTTCTGATTAATTCCCACTTCCCAGTTGAGCAGGGAGTGTAAAGAATATTCGGAAGCTGGACAAGGACGAAAGAATGGAACAAAACAAATGGGATTAAAATACTAGGATTCCAGTTTTTTTAGAGATCCAAACATAGTGAACTGCATGGGATGACCCACTTTATTATTAGACAACCTGCACATCAACTTACAATCCTCCTCAAACCCTCTTTAGCCTTAGCATCAAACTCAAGAGTTAACCACCTGGGCATGCCCAAGTGGCCAGAGATAGGTGCCTGACCAGATGCAATCCGGGTTCAAATTCTCGCTCCCCTCAGAAATGCATTATTATGGTTTCCAAAAGTCTCCAAATATACATTGTGTTAGGTGTGGGAGCCTCCGCAAGTATGGTGAGTGTGAGGCTCACCCCACTCTATTGTGTAAGGCTGTAAGTTACAATGGTGTCTCATCAGTTTGTGTGAGACAATGATGAATGAAAGTGGTAATAAAAAAAAACTCCAGAGTTAGTCCTTTAAGAATCTCAATGCTACAAATCACCGCCATATTATTTTGCCATAAATATTTCAGGTTGAGACCAAAATGGTTTATATCAACATGTTTTAATTTTCCATCTCCCACATGGTGTTTGCTATATGAACATCCACATGCAGTGGTTCAATGAAATTCACAATAAGAGTTTCCATGTTCCCTAAATAAACTATTAACTGTGGAATTTCCTTAAACTTGTGAGTTAAGGATTAGTATCTCGTATGAATTTATAACAATACCATTTTCGGAAAATTTCTAATTGAGAAACCTCTCAAATCCAACACAGTGGAAGCTTGAAGTTGCTAAAAAAAAGTTAGACCTGGCTTCAATCTCCGTTGGAATATAAAAACTGATCACTAAATTGTGAATCTGGCTACTCAATAATACTTATCTAGTACTACTATTAGATTCTGGCGAGCTAAAAGGATCGGCATCATGGATGGAAAAGCCAATGATTGAAGTCATTTCTTTCTGTACCAGAAGAAATACTCAAATGTAAGAAATTATCTAGCGAATTTTTTTAATGCACAATTCATGCATCAGATCATGATGAATTCTACACCTTTTTATCCCACTTCTAGAATTTATTTGGGTTACAGAAACAACAATTTGGGAACACGGAATCTTCCAAGGACCCCGGACCAGCTGCATCTGGTTCTCCTTCATAAATCTTTCTCCAATCCAAAGGTGTTTCAAGTCTCTAGAAACAGCATCTTGATCCCTTCGCAACCCCCCAAGATGAATAAAACAAGATTTTAAATGACTTGACAAATATTTGTTACTCAACTTCACAATGTCCATGCTTAATTCACCACTGAGGTATGAATTCATGTTGATTGCCACTTGCTCCCACAAATTCAATGCAGATCATGCCCTTGTAATTTATTCCTACTTCCCAGTTGAGCAAGAGTGTAAATAATACTCAGAAGCTGGACAAGAATGAAGGAGTTGCACAAAATAAATGGGCTCAAATTGACCTAAAATTTAGGGTCAAACGGGTTGGAACGAAGCGAAATTCTCATACTTTGGGTTGAGTTGGGTCGGACAGGGTCATAAAATTGACCCAAATCGACCCATATCATAGTAAATAATTTTATAATTTATTCAACAAAATGAATAATTTAAAATAAATTAATAATTAAATAATAATTAAAATAATAATTTATTTTTACATAATTTAAAATAAATATATTTTATTTAATTAATTATAAATTATTCACTTCATACAGGAAAAATACAATCACTTTCATTCTACTTAGTTAGAATACTTTTAATATTTCAATTAAAATATATAATTTTACTAAAATTTATTTATACAATTATGAATATATATTTTAAATATTAATCAATTTATTATTTATAATTAATAGTAGTTTTATAAAATTATTTTTATTTTTATGAATATATGAATTGTTCAAGAATATTAAACTTGTTTATGAATTAAATTAATAGTGGATATGTTGAATAAAACTAAGAGTTTGTCTCTTGAGAGACGGTTGTTCCATAAATTATGGAAATACCAAAGTTTAAACAACAAATTAGAAGAAATCAGGATAAAATTTTTGGGTTGCATCAATCGGATCATAAACTTATAACTATTGCACGCTGCATAATAAATTTTTAATACTATTGCGATAAAAATATTTTATCTTTCTATAATTCTAATTCAAATATGTCTTTATATATACCTATGAAAATACGATCTTTCCCAAAATTTTGCCTAAAAATATTTTTTTCCTCAAGAAAATGGGGCAAAATTGTAAATAGGTCAAAATGAGTCAATTTAGGTCAAAATCCAACCCAACACATTCTAACCCGACTAATTTTGATCCGACTCAATTGATCCAAATGGGACATTGACCTGATCCAACCCAAATAAATCTAATCAAAATGGGTTGAATCGTTCAATTTGAACACCCCTAATCTGTGGTTAGACGGTGACTAGTTCAATGACGAAGGCGAAATGACAATACAAAGCCGCCAGTTGTGGTTTATTTCATCTTTACCTTTGTTGTGAAACCCAACCTCATTATAAAGAGTTACAATTTGCAACCAACCCCTTCATGTTTAATGATTTTTATTTCATGTTTGATTGTTTAATGTCGTGAAACTCTTAAACAATTTATCCTTTTCTATTTCTAGTATTGTTCAAGTGCTATCAGTATAAGCATAACATCGTTCATAAATCATAATCACCTTGAAGTCAGGCGGTTGTAAAAATCACAAACACGCACATATTGGGCATCAGTGGATGTTTTGTACATACGATGTTTATAGAGTCAGGATCCTTCGTAAGATTCAGATAAGTAGAATCATACTCCCTCCGTCCTGGCAGAATTGGCATGTTTATTTTTGCACGGTCTTCAATGATCATGTTTTACCGTCAATATCTCTAGCTACATATACCAATTCTGCATAAAAAAATTGATATTTAGAAAATATATGTTAAGATGAATTCAACAATGTCTCACATGATATATTTATTATATATAGATTAATTTATATTTATGGTCAAAGTTTTTCAAATTTGACTTTGAAAAAGCAAACATGTCAATTCTGCTGGGACGGATGGAGTATAAAACTAGCAGAGTACCATCGGGCATTGCGCGACATTATTAATTAAAATATTAGAATTAAGTTTTATGTACAATTTGTGTCTTACATTTAAATTGAAAACAAAGTTTATTTAAAGTTTTATAATTTAGTCATCCAAGGAAAACTATATGAGTTATGAAATGAATTAATTAATTCAGTTAGAAATCGTTAAATATTGAATACAATAAATATTGATTATTTTTATAATATTTCATTGAAACTTTCTAAAAAGTAATTATTTATATGTTGAGATTCATTTTTAAAATGTTATCATAATTATGTGTATCAATAAATAAAAGTAAATATCAAATGACCCTTTTAGTCTCACTAATTATAAAATATCCTCATTTAATCGTTAGTCGGTCTAAAACAAGACTTTGTCATATATAATAAATAAATAATATGTATACATATTTCTATCAAAAGTACTCTACATTTGTATGAAAAAATCTGAACATTTTGTTATTTCAGATTATGTGTTTCTTTGGATTTTCTTTAGTTATATATATAGATATAGTATGAGATATTTATGGTTTTAAATATATCTTTGGAAGTTATATATTTTAATAAGTTATGATTGATTATATATAGTAAAACATTAAAATCAGTAACATATTATAATATTACTATATTATTTTTAGACAATTTAGATTTAGCTTAGTCAAAATGACTTCAATATCACCTGTTGACAGTATCAAACAAACAATTTCTATTATATGGTGCTTGAGACAAAATGACTTCAATATCACCTGTTGACAGTATCAAACAAACAATTTCTATTATATGGTGCTTGAGATAAAACAAGGCCTTTTCATATATAATAAATAAATAATATGTACACATATTTCTATCAAAAGTACTCTACCATTGTATGAAAAAAAATCCAAACATTTTGTTATTTCAGATTATGTGTTTCTGTTGATTTTCTTTAGTGATATATAGATATAGTACGAGATATTTGTGGTTTTAAATACATCTCCTGAAATTATATATTTTAACAAGTTATAATTGATTATATATAATAAATAATTAAAATCAGTAACATATTATAATATGAGCATGTTATTTTTAGACAATTTGAATTTAACTTAATCAAAATAACTTCAATATTTTCGGTTGATAGGATTATACAAATAATTTTTATTATACGGTACTTGAGAAAGAAAAGTATGCTAATCCTGTAGAAACGGAGGAGTCGTATTTTAGAATACCCTATGAATCTATGATTGTTTGATGAATTAGCAGGAACAATTCCACAAAGACCCTTTTTTTGTTGAAAAGATTCCACAAAGACCCCTTAATTTGATTGGAGTGAGTATAGATTTCAGCAAGTTTTGCGGTCTAGAAAATTTATTGTCAGAAGACTTGTTGAGTGTATTCATCATTTTGTATAAAAAAACCTAATTTAAAACAATGAATTTGTTACAATTTCCTTTCTTGATTCTTGATTATTTCTTTTATATTGACATATTTATTTAATATGATTAATCTAGTTTTATGTATTCATTCTATTTTTTTCCTTCTAAATTCAATTTCATCCAATTATTTTATTCACCATAAATTCAAACATCTAAAGTTTTCTCCCTCCGCCCCATAGTAAATTTACTAATTGCTTTTACTCAATTTTTTAATGCAAGCTGATGTGTCAGCATTTTTTAATGTCAAAAAGCTACTTTTGCAAACTTTTTCACAAAAGATGTTATGAAAAGTGTTTACAAATAGCAAATAATGGTAAAATATGATTTTTTTTTGCTGTGTGTGTGGGGAGGTAAATTTGCTAGAATGAATGACTACATATACAAATTTTACAAATAAAAAGTTATTTGAGAGAAAGACTAATTAGAAAAGTATGAACTTAATTGTGGGACGGTGGTAGTAGTACCAAATACAAAAAAAAACAAATGAAGTACTTGAACTATTTCAAGGGCAAATAGTGAATTTGATTGAAAGTTTGGTCAGATACAATTATACGAAGGAATTATTCACTGAAAGTAATCTCAATGATGGAAATTCATTCAAAATTATAATGGAAATATGTTAATGCTTATGTTCTAGATTAAAGTGTACACTTTTATTATTTGGTTGTCCCATCTTGAACCACACTTTTTTGATTTATTTTCATTCTAAGCCCATTAGACTTTTAGTGAAATTACCATATTGCCCATTGACTTTTATAACATACCACCTTGATGGAAACAATTAAGGACGTTAATAAGGTGTCTGACTGGTTCACATGGGGAACAACTTTATCGACCTTTGTACCCACACTTCAACCCATTTTAATTCTCCTCACCCCCACTTATTGAACCACAACTCAAAATTCCCAAAAAAATTCTCTCACCTTTCCCTCGGAAGCCTCTCTGACTCTCTCATTTTCTCTCTAAGCATCCACCGAAACTGTAACCTCTCTCACAGTCGATTTGAACATGAAGTTCCTTAAAAAAATCTTCCATTCTTCAAAGTCCACTGGGCTCAAGAAGAAAGAGATACGCAACATTTCTGAAGTGTATGATGAGACTCTTTATGAGTATTTGAGAAATTCAAGAGGTTTTTGTTGAGTCTCCCCTACCACCCTTATTCTGAGGGGGATCTAGTTTACTACTTTTATGATAGCATCAACGATGAAGACACCCGAATGGTTAATGCATTTTATGGTGGCTTGATAGCGAACACGAGTCCAAAGGATGCAATGAGATTGCTCAAGGAAATGAAAAATGTTATTCACCAATGCAATAATAGGTCCAAGAGTAGAGGGCGAAACCCAATCAGCTCAAGCTCTGGCTCCATTAAGTTTGAAGAGAAAGTGCAAGCCTTAGCCTCAATAATGAAGGATTTTATGATGAAGGGAATGGTACATCAAGTGAAGGCATGCGGAATTTGTGCTTTGGATCGGCCCACTGACGCTTGTCCTCAATTACAAGATGAATTTAGCATAGAGGTGAAGGCTATGGGTTCTTAAGGTGGCCAAAGCTATCAAGGTGGGCAAGGTTTCCAAGGGAGTTAAGGCTTCCAAAAGAAGTTAGACCCCCCTATTCGAAGACCTATAGTTCGGGTTGGAGAGATCACCCAATTTTTAGTGAAACAATGATCAAAGTGGTCAACACAACCACCAATTAGGTCAACACTAAAACCAGCCACTCCAACGACAATTTCCCGAGGAATGAAGGCCCGTCGAATAACCAAGAAGAAGTTTCTAGCATGGCAAATAAGGAGCTCATGCAAGTATTGACAATCTTGGTCAAGATTACCCAGACATTCCAAGTTCAAACTCACTTGAGCATCAAAAACTTGGAAACACAAGTTTTCTCAAGCATTAAGAAATTGGAAACTCAAGTGAGCCAAATCACATCTTCCGTGAACCTGTTGGAGGCCAAAGTTTTGTGAAAACTTCCAAATCAATCAGAGTTAAACCCCATGCAAAATGTGAGTTCCATCACCTTGAGAAGTGGCAAAGATGTGAGCAAGCTGAAAAGAAGATTGTTGATGATAAAGAGGTTGAGAAAATGGCCATTGATGAAGTTGTCAAAGTGCGAGAGATCGAGGAGGAAGTGATCGTCCAAGGTCCATAGACTATATCCAAGCCACCCCACCCCCACATTTTGTTGCAAAGTCAAGTATTCCAAAAATAATAATCCGAGAACAACCTTTTCCAGCGGCATTGAAGGACAAGCGATGCAAAGACAACAATAAGGACATATTCATAGTTAATAGTTGATGTGAGGTAAACATTCTTCTTTTCGAGGCTATTAATCAAGTTCCTAGATATGTTAAATTTATTAATGAATTTCTCACCCCTAGGATAATGAAAATTTGAAAAATGTTAAGAAAATAAGGTTAGTGAACACGTGTCGGCCATTTTTCCAAAAGAACCTTCCCAAAAAACGTAATGATCCGGACATGTTCACAATCCATTGTGTCCTAGGTGGTACCAAGTATTACAAGGCCATGACAGATTTAGGAGAATCATAAATATAATCCTGTATCCCCTATGTGAGTCTTTAAAGAGGACCCTTGCACAAAACCATGGTATTAATACAACTAGCTAACCAATCAAATACTTATCCTAAGGGTGTGGTGAAAGAAGTTTGGGTTAAATTTTATAAATGATCATCCTCATAGATTTTTATTGCTAGAAACACATTGGAAATAGAAGATATTGGCATCTCTATTAGAAGTACCTTTGTACCATTTTTTTCTTGTTGGTTTGTGATTCAATTCTACAATTTAATTTTTTATGTTCCTCATTAGTTACAAACAATAATGTTAAAGAAATGCCTTTTGTGTTTAGTTAAAACATGTATTATTTCTTACATAGTATTGTATATTCAATGAATGCTTTTGATTTGGAAAAGTCCCACAACACAATTTCTGATCTTGGAAAATGGTTCATTTAAAAAAAATTATTGTCAAAAATAAAATAAAAAATGTCACAATACAAGAAAATCCAACTTCACTTCTGATACCAGAATGGTTATTTGTTAGCCGCCTCATCCAAAACTGGTAAGATACCTGATTTCGTAAGTTAGAGTACCGAGGACCTTTCTGAAACTGGAACAACTACTACACAGTATAATCGAAAGTGTGGAACATGAAGTTGGACTCTGATATCGGATGCCAATTCAATTAAACTTCCGATTTAAAAATATTTTAAGACATTTCCGCCATGGTAGGGTTTGAAGAGTGTCGGCTGGATAAGCGCCATTGATCGATGGAGGTGTTCAACAATAATGTCGGCAATTCATAAACCACCATCTATAGGCAATTTTAACTCCCATTAACACTTCGATTATGCACTAATGTGTATATATAATGCATAAATTTTAATTCTATTTTGTTCACGTATTTTTTATCAGGCTCCAATTTTTAGATAATATATTATTTTAGTGCTCTTTAGAGTAGAGTGCAATTTATTAAAATCATAATTGAAGGTTCATCTATTTTTAATTTCTTAAAGGCCAGATCTATGATCCAATTAATCTAATAAGAATGAAATAAATACTTGGTGACATACTATGAGAATGAAAACTATATAATATTGAAATGAAAAGTGTGAGTTTGGTGGCTTTAAGTATGGGTCGAGCCTACCTTACATGTTTGTGACCCATTTTATTTTCTTTCCCTGGGTTGCATACATCTTATTTAGTGTGCATTAAGAAAAATAAGAGAAATGGGGCAGTAGCTAATAAGGTGTGGCTGAGGGACTTAAACAATATTTTCTAACCTTGGGATAAATAAGTAGGCGGCGGAAACTGGGAGAAAAGCCAAGGTCAGGGGGACAAAAAAATAGAGGGCTAGGATCTTTGAGAGAAAGGAGGAATTCTTGGTGATTTATAATTCTTGTAATCTCATTTGTCGATCAAGTGGAACCATTCTTGTAGGACGTAGGTGGAAACACCGAACCTGGGTAAAATCTCTCTTGTTCTTGCACTCTTTGATATTCTTTGATCTTTTCAATTGCTAGTAGACTCATCAGTAATTGCTTCCGCGTGTTATATCATTGTTGTTTGCCGCAACAAATTGGTATCAAAGCATTTTTTGGAAAAATTGTGCTGTTTATTGTGTGCTCACATGATTTTTGATAAATTTTCTCTTGTAAGCTTGTATTTTTTTGTGATGGCGGCGACTTTCAAAGTTGATATTGAGAAGATTGACGGGTTAAATAACTTCGGGTTGTGGAAGGTGAACATGCTAGCGCATCTAGGAAACATGGGGCTTGTCAAAGCTCTCTCGGATAAAATTCCTTCTACTTGGGATGAGGCAAAAAAGGAAGATGTATTGCAAAGAGCTCACAATAAATTGATCCTTAGCCTTGTCGATAAAGTGTTGGGGGAGGTGGTTCGTTCTAAGTCAGCCGTGGAGGTGTGATTAAAGCTAAAACCTCTCTACATGACGAAGATATTGTCACAACGGTTATTTCTGAAGGCACGGTTCTTCACATTCAAGATGGCAGAAAGGTTAGACTTAATGGACCATTTTGATGAGTTCAACAAGTTGGTGGTAAATTTAAAAAAACATTGGGGTGGGTGAAGTATGATGACGAAGTTCAAGCTTTGGTTTTGCTTCATTCGTTGCCCAAGTCATACGAGCACATTGTTGGTATCCTTCAACATGAGAGGGACGATATCACCCTCGATAAGGTTGTAGGGGCCTTAAAGTCTAAGGAGCACAAAAGACGGATGTCGATTGAGTCTACCAGCAGAGATAGCTTGGTGATGCATCAAGGGAGGTCGAACAAGAAAGATTTCAAAGGTAAGAAAAATTCACAGTCAAAGTCTTGGAACTCAAAGAAATTCATCATCAAGTAATACAAGTTCCATGAATAAAGACACATGAAGAAATTTGTCCAAATCGAGGAGATGGAGTGACCATTAGGCAAGATGGTGAAGTAGTGGTAGCCCAAGGTGGAGACCATGGATACGAGGACGCCGAGGTCTTTGTAGCGTCGACCTCGTGCCCTATAGGTGGATTATGGACTGCAGTTGCTCATGCCACATGACACCGAATGAAGGTTGGCTCAAAAGCTATGAAAAGTTACCATTAAGTGAGGTACTGATTTGGAATAACAAATCATGTAAGGTGGCAGGGATTGGTTTGGTGAGAATCAAGACTCATGATGCGATGGAGCGGATATTGATGGAGGTGAGACATGTCAAGGAAATGCGAAGGAACTTGATTTCGTGATATGAATCTCCTTGCGAAAACTCTGAATTGCGGAATATTGGACCTTTAACTTGGATGGAAATCTCGCCCAACCACTCAAGTTGCATGCAGTTCAAGCGTCTAGCCCGCGGGGTACACTTACAAGGGTTCTCTATAAACGTCTAGCCCGTAGGGTACGAATATAAAGGAGTATTGAAACTTAAATAGCCTGCAGGTGATGATACCTGGGCCACGATCCTTCGAGGCCCACGAGCTTCGAGCTTAGGGTGTCGTTTAAGGTCCAACTCGAGGCCCATAAAGGGACGCGTGATCCA
>JAULKK010316314.1:0-11645 GCA_032355705.1 Rubia peregrina
TGTGTCAAATTCACAAAAACAACCGAAAAAGGAAAGTGTGTCACATCCAATGAAACAGAAGAAGTACTAAAAACCTGCACATTTAGCAGAAATGAGGAAAAATATTGATTCGCAAATTTCTCCGACCCAGATTCATGACCCGCGAGATTCTTATGACCCGTAATCATTAAATTCCAAATTATTTATGCCCAACACCCCCAAAACATGGCATTTGCACTCAGATCCCTCCTTATTCTCCCAAACTTTCTTTAATTATATTTGAAACCCCGCATTTAATTATACTCCATTATATTACACATTAATCCCCGATCTCGCTTTGAGATGGTCTCGTACAAGACTTATATTCCTGGTTGGATATGTTAAATCTATTTTCCTAATATGTTTGCTGTCCCGAGTTCTTTCATGACTGAACTTGGTAAAATCTGTTTTGTTGTCAAATTCTTTCCCGGTTGGATTTGATCACATATTATGATGGTGGTATTTGAGTAACTTCAAGTACTCCATATGTCCTAGTTCCACCTGCATTCATTTTAGTCAACTTTCTCAGTTCATATAAGGTAAAAAAAATCTTTTGAATAATTATTGACACGGAGCTGAATTGAACTGAATTTTATTTAACTAAATTTATTTTTACTTAACTGAACTTAAGTTAACTAAAGTGATATAAACATGACTTCATTAATAAAATTACGATCCATCAAGCGACAATATTGGCATCCCTAATTTACCATCCGAGTCCCCACGAGGCCAATGGGCACATACCATGTGATACTATGAAACAAAAATCAATGTAGTTTTCAAGACGCCAAACAAAACAAAATAATGGTCCCTCAATACAGAAATCACATTCAAGTTAGTACGCACTATTTTCACGTTGAGGTTCGTACACTGAGTAATTGAGTGTGATCAGTTTGACAATTGGCACCGTCCGTTTTCACTTGTGAACCTTTTCTTGCCTATAAAACTAACAATAATTGTGAAATAACCTCTAACCTAAGTTTACCCCGTCTAAAATAAGATTTTGAGTTCTTCCAAACCCACCTTGAATTAAATATAAAATCAAAGAGAAAGAATCATATGAAACCATCTTACCATACCTTATATTGAAATAAGGGAATGAGTAAAATTTTAAGAATTACAGAAAATATTGTACATCATCTCTTATTTTTAAACAATTGTATTTAGACTCTCTGTCTAATCTAAAGATTGGTGAGATGTGTTAGTAAAAATCAAAAGGTAAAGAATATTTGTCAAAAAAAGCACAAACAACTTAATTTATAAACGGTGAGTAACAATTCACCAAAAAAGTAGACAATATTAAAATGGTGAAGTGAGTATATAATTATCGCGGTGGGAGACGAATGGGGATATAAAGTGGAAGTAGTATTCCATTCGTGTCAGTTCAAATTGAACATAATTTTTTCACTCTCATCAAGAAACTTGTCTAGCCGTTAATATGTTTAACTACTTATAATAAGAAAAAACAAAAAGTAACTTTTGAGAAACTACTTGTTATGACAAATCCAATAATATAACATGCGATAAATATTATTGTTTATATATATATATATATCTACTCAAATATGCGGTCAAAATTTGATAAAGAACCGTGTCAAATAGTAAGTGTGCAGTTTGAACTGGGACGGAGGGAGTATCTGAAAATGTTGCCTATAAATAGCATATGCAATATGAAGACCAAATCACACAAATTAAAATATACTCACTCCATAAGTCCTTGAGTTTCTTATTCTCAGATCATGGGTTCTCAACCCGCAACGAAACTAACTTTCAGTGAAACAGTCCCAGCTGGTTTCATCCGCCGCAAGGATTTTGGCTCTGATTTCCTCTTTGGTTCATCCACCTCAGCTTTCCAGGTGCTCTGTAAAAATACACACTCAGTATTCTTTTGACTCGATCTTTTACTTTCAATTACGAGTGTAGTTATGATCAGGATCAAGGGTGCGTTTGGTGGTGCTTGTTTAGAGGTTAACTACTTTTAACTATTTTGTAAAGTGTTAAATAATACGGAGCAGTTTATTCCAGAAGGAAGAGTTATTTTGAGGGGGAAAACGTAAACTAGTCTCCTCTTACTTTAAAATAAGCAAATTTATATTCTAAACACAGTTCTACCAAACAAACGTTACATTTTAGAAAAAGTAATTTTTCTGAACTTATGGAACAACCTCCACACATATTAAATTAAATAATACTGTATAATTTTTTTATACTAAAGATGTTTTATGACATTTTAGTTCCATGTGGATTTAATTTTGTTAGTATACCTTGTATGTGATCTTCTTTTTCGAACTCTTAGATCGAAGGTGGTCTTGAAAAAGGTGGCAGGCGCCCAAGCATATTCGATGGCTTTGCTCGCGATCGAGGTACAAATTACAGTACATTTTGTGACACTTGCATATGTAGGAATTAGTACACAGTTTTATTATCTTTTATTTAACATTGCAGACTTGACCATCGATTCACTACAACAAATTAGGGTTATTAAGATAGTCTTTTATTATAAAATTTCATTATAAAATATGGAGTGCATCACTTATGATCGCTATTATCACTTATTAAGAAGAATAAATAATTATCATTTTCGGTGAGTTCATAGATTAATTAATACTTTTAGAAACTCAAATTTTAAATAACGCTTTATATATATAGTATATATACCATGCAATTGATGATAATTACTCGATCTCTTGTGCTTAAAACTAATGGCAGGACTGTTTGAGCAATATGGTCCAGATGCAGTCAATCATCTGATACATTACAAGGTTAGTTGACAAAAACATACATTCCCTGATTTTCTTTGTTTGCATACTTTTTAAAATTCTATTTTTCTAAATTTGATGATACATTTTAGTTATAATAAGAGATCAACCACTTCTATACATTCATTCATTTTATTTTTTATTTCATCAGTTTAATTTTCTCCATTCATTTACTTTTATGATGTGCCAAACATATAGTCAGATTTCATAATACTAAATGTAACGCATGATCAGATGTCGAATTAATCGATCACGTGTCAAATATTTTACAGGAGGATGTAAAACTGATGAAGGAGATCGGATTCAACTCTTACAAGTTTTCGATCGCTTGGTCTAGGATTCTGCCAAGTAAGAATAATTTGGTCAATTATAAGTGCAAATAAAACTTTTAAATACATCATTAATGATAATACCACATTAATTAACTTGAAATGATATAAATGGATTTTTTAGCTGGAAAAATAGAGAGCCGAAATCAAGAAGGCATCGACTTTTACAAGGATCTCATCAAGCACCTCAAGGCAGAAGGTAAATTAATTTTCCAGTGTCATTAAGACAATAAGCAATTTTTTTAAAAAAAATCGAGGTCCATAGAAAAAATTATAGTCACATTTCAAACTGCAATAATATTGAAATTCACATCTTAAAAACTAATTGTTTACAATTGATTATATATAATCTCTTGCTTCAACAGGAATAGAACCTGTGGCAACTCTCTTGCATTTCGATCCTCCACAAGATTTGGAGGACCAATACTACACTTTCTTGGATTCTCAAATTGTGTAAGTAACATTTAGTTGCGTTGTCTTATATTAAACATCAGGTAATGCGACCGTTGTTACGGCACCGTGTAATCAATCACCGCCGTATAAACATGGTTTTGCTACAGAGCCCTTTGTATGAAATTTTTGTGTTAGTGGTCATGCTAAAGAAGAGACCCAGTACAATAACAATCCTAATAGTGACATAATTTTTATGACAAGCGTGAAGATGTCACTAAACTTTACGGCACTTATGTGCAATACAAATATTTTGCTGCAATTATATGTGTCGCTACACTATTTCGGCACCATTCATGTCGCAAAATTTTAAATGTCACTTCACTGTCAAGTGTCACAAAATAGTTATATTTCAAAGAGACAAAATATTTGTGACGCTTGAAAAACTGTCACTAAATAGATTAATTTTGACGCGTTGAAAAGTGTATCTAATACTTATGTCACAAATATAATTCTGACACATTTAAGTTTTGGTGACATTTGAAAATGTAACAACATCCTACAAAAAAAATTTGGTGACATGTGATGATACAAAAACAATTATGACACTTCCTCACATGGTATGCAGATTGTTTCTCTACCTAAACGTATTTTTATGGTGACATATATTTTGTATTCGAATCATCTCTTTAATATATTTTGGTTGTGCGGGAGCCACAATTGTATTGTGTGATAACTAGTTCGTGTTAGAATCATTCTGACAAATCGATTACTGCTCGACAGCTTGAGTAAATTCTCATCTCATGATATATTTCCGATTTCATAATTAGGGTTTCATGTATATTGCAATCATGCAGGGAGGACTTCAAACACTATGCAGATATTTGCTTCCAAGAATTCGGGAACGATGTAAAGTATTGGGTAACCATAACAGCGCCTTGGTTTGTTGCCTATGGAGGGTACATAACTGGGAATATCCCGCCGGCATACCAGACCAACAAGGACAATGATGCTGAACAAAAACAAGAAGCTGCAAAATCAGATCAGAAGAAATTTCCTAACTACGATCCTGATTTTTCTTCCCTTTGCCCACCAATTGGGTTATCGATTCAAGCTGCAAGAAGAAGGTCATTTTTGAATCGTAATCCCTTACAAGCACTCAGCAACAAAGGTAAATAACTAATATATAAAAAGATTGGTTAAATCACTCTAACTAGTACTAGTAGTTTTTAATGTCCTATTTTTTGTAGTGTTAGCAAAATTTAATTAATTTTAAATTGACCCCAATTAACACAAATTGTGACCCCGACAATGGATGCAATCGAGGTCAGATTTCAGGGTTCATATCTGACTAACTCCATTTGATATACTTTAAGTAGATTAATTTCATTTATGAAATTGCTCGCATTTGTAGAAACTCCGACTCCGGTAACAGATGCACTGAAAGGGGGGCAGCAACCACAAGCATTCCCTAACAAAGATGAGAAAAAGCTACCTGAAGAGGAGAGATGGCCATATATAGTATCACATAACATGATTCTCGCTCACGCGGAGGCTGTAAAACTATACAGAGAAAAATACCAGGTCGAGTTTTGTTGCTAATACTAAACGTAGTACTCGTATTATAATCCTAAAATTTATTCTATGTTTTATCATGTTCAGAATGTTCAAGGAGGAAAAATCGGACTTAATTTCGTGATACAATGGTATGTACCTTTGGAGGAGACTCGAGAAGGTGAAGACGCTGATGAGGCTAAAGAACGTGCTCAGAAAAATAAAGACGCTTGCGAACGAGCTGTGGAGTTCATGTTTGGGTGGTCAGTACTTGTATATGTATCCATTAAATGCACATACAATTATACACTAGTGTTTTTTTCCTTTCTGGATTTTGTCCGAAAAATGCAATTTTTAGAGATAAATAATTTTTTTAACATCCATTATACTGATCATAAAATTCATTCATCATACTTGTAATTAATAGATCAAACTTGAATGTTTACAAATTATTTTATCTGTCAGGTTCATGGAACCTCTGTACAACGGTGAGTATCCAGAAAGCATGCGTAAGTACGTTACCAAAGGTCATCTTCCTCAATTTACTTGTGAAGAAAAGAGGAAGGTGAAGGGAGCATATGATTTTATTTCGGTAAACTACTACACTTCCATGCATGTCACTCATGAAGACACTAAAGGAGGAAATTATGTTTTAGACCGTCGCTGTCGATTTCACGGTAAGTCTGTTCCAACCAAAATTACTTAATTAATTGCAAAGGTATTTTGAAAAGGTCAGAAGAGGAGGCAACGAATTTTTTTGATAATCAATATTTATTATCCGCCACCACCCTATAAAATTTGATCATATATTTGAATGACCTAATGGATGAAAAATTATATAGAAAAGTGTGTCGATTTATTTTAATTATATACGATGATGGATCGTAACATTAGATTTAAAAAATCATTTCCTATTCCTTAATAGAATTTTATAGAAAAGTTTAGGTGATTTCAACCAAATTTATGTATACATGCACATATAATGAAACTAATTGTGGGCCTTTTGTTTGATTTTTTCAGAGGACAAACCACTCGGTACAGTGCAGGTTAGTAGTGTTGAAATCCAGATTTTACCTCTATTTTGGAGCATTGATTTTCTTACTGTGTATGAATGGGATTCTGGATACATACAATCTTAAATTTTACAAACCGTATATTTTTCTATAGTATTATCTCGGCAGTAAAACTAATTCTGAAAAATCGTAGAATTGTATTATTGACAAAACCTAAACAAAAATCCTATATAGGGAGGCATGTTTTATGAGATGATTGATTTCCCTCAGTAATTATCTTCTACATCACAGGGTGCCGCCAAGTGGATTAACGGATATCCAAAGGGAATGCTGGAGTTTTTGGGTTACATTAAGGACAAGTACAATAATCCAGATATTTACATTCATGAAAATGGTACTCTCTCTCGATCCACATTAATTATTAGGTCGATTATTTTAAAAAAAATATATATTAAAATACGAAAATGATTAGTAAGTGATGATAAGTAGAACAACAATTTAAAAGTAAATAACTTTTTTTAAAAGTAAACTTTTATTTTAAAAGTTGGATACTTAGGATAAATAAAAAATTATTAGAAGAAAAAATAATATACGTATATATGTATGTGTGCGCGCATGCACGAAAATAGTATTATATGAACTCATCACATATGAAATAATTTTTTTTTATAAATCGTCATTAGTTAAGTTTACATGATCAAATTTTGCAGGTTTTGATGATGAAGATGATGACTCCATGAAAGAGTGGGATTCCTTTCATGATCAGAAGAGGATTTTGTACCTTCATGATCACCTTGCATACGTCAAACAGGCCATACGGTAAATATATATTTACCGTGTCTAAATTTAAAAGTATAATATAATTGTTCCATATATTAAGAAAAGATCGTCTTTCATCCAACAATCGAGCTCGTGTTTATGCATGTTAATGTGGCGTATGCAGACAAGGTGTGAAGGTGAAGGGGCATTTTGTGTGGTCATTGATGGACAATCTTGAGCTAAGTAGTGGTTACAAATATCGTTTCGGCGTCACCTATGTTGATTATCATACCTCGCAAAGAATTCCAAAATACTCAGCTTCCTGGTACAAATATTTCCTTTCGCACTGAGGAAATTCGAAAAGCTTGATAATATTCTCGCTCTGTCTTACAAATAAATGTGTATCATCTCAGAATAATTAAGAGTCGTGTTTTAATTATTTTAATTAAAGCACGGCTACTATTATGAGAGGATACTTAGTATCTATAAGTTCTACTGAATGAGTGTGTTTGTTGAGTCGTTGTAATATGTGATTTGATTTCTCCCTGGTTTGTGTGTGCTCCGTTGTAATAGCTCTGGTGTGATGTGTGCTTGAAAGTTTGATTGCGAGAAAATAAAAGTCGCTAATGTTTGTAATAGCTCGAGGGCTAAGCTTGTTTGTAAGAGGATGAGTTACATGATTCTCTTAAACATCTATTTTCTAAAAGGAAACGGATTTATGTCAATTTTAAAGATATGCTCCTTCCTTCCGTCCCCGGACAAAATGACACAATTTCCTTTCCCATATGTTCCAACATTAAATGGTATAAGTTGAAAATTATGTAAAATGACAAAGGATTTGTCGTAAATTTCTACAATATCCTCTTTGACTACTACAACGTTTAGACTTAGCCAACTACTTTTTCACACTTATTCGTTTCCACATCAGCTTGCATAAAAAAGCAAGTCAAAACCAATTGTGCAATTTTATCTAGAGTATTTATTTTGATAAAATGATAAGCCATTGTATGAACCACTTCAGAAAATACAAAAGCGGACATGCAATTAATTCTCGATTAACTTGTTAAGAGTGTCACATTGATGGTAGGCAAAGCTATAACTTAATGTGTAAAATAATATGCCACATCTATATAGAATCAGTTGGGTTTATGATAGGAACTTGTGACTATGGTGCGGTATCAGAGTTTAAAGTTGACCTGGTCGGCCTAGTGAATGTATATTTCCACTGAATAGCCCGGAACTCCTTTTTATCCACGTTTAAAAGAATACCACCATTAAACGTAAGGGAACGTGATAATTAAGAGCAATGGTAGACAAAGTTGTATAAGTTTATGGGTCACCGTTTACGTAAAATTGATGAATTTTATGACAGAAGAAACTGGTTAATTGAAAGGGAATGATTTTTACAGGAGTACAATATTCTTTCTTTCTAAGAAAGGAACCAAGTTTAGCACTAAGGTACACATGCATCAGCCGCACATTCATAGTTATTCATCTAAAGACCTCCAGACTACATGTGACTTGGTCTTGTTACTGATACTGCTCATATTGAGACCAAACTGCCCTCAATTGCTCCACTCGTTCAATGTAGTTGGCAAAATCTCTTTTGAGGTTCGAATTTTGCTGCAAAACTAGTTCCATTTGCTGCTTCAACATCACGTTCTCCTTTTCGAGATCTCGGGTGGCTTCAGAGCGTTCACTCTCGAGCACTCTGATGGCGCGACATTTGGCCTCGTCGATGCTGGTAGCACTCATCATCTCGTTCACCAGAAAATCCACCTGTCGCGACTGAAAAACCTCGTACTTGGTATGATCATACGGAATTATAGAGCTCGAGTGTCGACTTTTAGGTCGAATGGAGATCTCATTCAGCATTTTGGTCATTGAGTCGACATCGTAGTCGCATTTTTTCTTCGAATGTTTCCTCCATCTCTCCAAAACTTGCACGTTAGTGTGATCGTAAACTTTGGGGAAAAACTAGAAATTATGAGAAACATTGTTGAGTCTTCGTATGATATATATAGGGGTCTTGTTTCCTTTTTTCAGTCAATTCCGATTCCGATTCCGATTTCTATTTGGATTTTCATTTTGATTTCTAACAAAACTGGATTAAATGGTCCAACGCCCCTTCGGCTTTATTATATTTGGGCTGTTATGGGATATTTTGGGCCCGTTTGTGTGGAAGGCAACTTGTCATTATTCGGGATTTTGAATTGGGATTTCGTATTATATCAAAATCACTCGTGTGGAAGGCAAATTTCCATTTAGTCTAACTAATTTAATAAAAGGCAAAGTTTTTGGGAAACATAGTATTTCCATAGGCATATGGAAAAATAGGGTTGAACTGAAATTATAGAAAGGTAAAAAGTTTTTGTTGCAATATTAAAAATTTATCATGCAACATGTAATAATTATAAGTTTATGACCCGATTAATACAATCCAAAAAATTTATCATGATTTCTTCTAATTAGTAGTTTGAACATTGGTCTTTTCATAACTTATGAAAATGCTATCTTTCAAGAGACGAACTCTTTAATAAAGTTATTTAAAAGATTGATTTCAAAAATAAAAATTCAAATGCTTATTTTTAAAAATCATGTTAGTTTAGTGTACTAAAAAATAGTGAAAGGATTTTAAATTATAAATAAGCTTTTTAAAATATTCAAAATACTAGTATAAATTTAATTTTGAAAATAATTCCAAATTCTTATTGGTTAATTATTTTTAATTCAGGAGAAAGTTTCCCATTAGATCAATTAACGTTTAGTCCAATCATGAAAACCCTAATTTCAATATTTTTTAGGTCAAACTATAATTATTTATACATTGCAATAAATTTTAATAGTTTTTCAAATTTATAGAAAGATCGTTACAGTGAACAAAAACAAACATGAAATCACATCATTAGTTACATCAATTGTAAAATAACATCATCTAATGGTTAGTCGGTGTAAAACAATACTTTGTTGGTTCAGGCATAGTTTTATCAACAACATAAAAAGTCTCCATTATATATTTTTTTAATCTTTTTAATTCAGGACCATTAAGTTGTATATATCAACTGACAAAAAAATTCTACATCCCAAAAAATAAAATCTCTTAATTAAAATTATAAAAAATCATACTTGAATAATTTCAATAATAATAAATAAATTATTTCAAAATTATTGTTTATATCACAAGCTTACTTTTTCCTGCGCATTTCTCAGATATCTTTCTACGACTTAAACTCAAATTTCTTTAAATTAGGCGGAGAGATCATTTTATATGCATTTGCCTAGTCATCTTTAATATTTATACAAGTAAATTTATAGAGTTCATTAAAATGTAAATGATGTTGGATGAACGCAGATTATATATTTATTCAAATATGCAATCAAATTTTGATAGAAAATAATGTCAAAAAATCAAAATGTAAATAGAGATGGGGAGTAGGATTCTCCAATTCTCAATTTATTTTTTACTTTTAAAAAAACAATTGGTAATCAGTTCATCTTCTGTGAGGCAGTCTAAACTTTAAGCATGGACCTTTATGCAGTTCCAGTTATATTCTAGTTTCAGGGACTTATCTCTAATAATTTTATAGGGACCTATTTCCAATAACTTTACAAGGATCTATCACTAATATTTTCAGGGGCTTTTTGTCCAATTTTTTTCCAATCATTTCAAGAAATCTGCAATCTGCAAAAAAAAATCGAAAAATTGGGGAAAATTAAAATATTTTTAAAATGCAAAAATTTAATATAATCATCGAAATAAAAAAATTATAAGCATCAGCAGAAAATAGTAGAAAATCAACAAAAAATTGAAAATTCATCAACTAAAAAATTGGAGCAAAAAAATTTTAAAAAGGCAAATAAAACAGCAATAAATATATTTAAAAAAATAAAAATTGAAAAAACGTCGACTACAACTAACAAAACATCAACTAAAAATCATAAAAGCATCAACAAATCTTGAATTATCAATTTTTTAATAGAGAGTACAAAAATCAACTAATATCAAATAAAAATGTATTGAAAATAAAATAAAAATTGACAAAAAATTGGGAAAATGTCGACTACAACAAAACATCAAATAAAAATCATGAAAACATCCCAAAATTTCAAAATATCAATTTTTTAATAGAAATTAAAAAAATTAACTAATATCAACCAAAAACTAAAAACATCAAATCCTATTACATAAACTTCACCCAAAAAATTAAAAACGTCAACATAAGAAAAAATACTACAAAAAATCAACCTATGTCACCCAAAACTGCTACAAACATCAACTCGTATCATAAAAAACTAACTGAGAAAATGAAAAACATGAACATGAGAGGGAAAAAAGAAAAAATATATCAACCCATATAACCAAAAAAAACTACAAAAAATCGACTCATATCAACTAAAACTCATCAAGAAAATGAAAAATATCAACATGAGAAAAACAAAAACATCAATAATTTTTATATAAAAAACTGCAAATATCAACCTATATCGCCAGAAAGCTACAAACATCAACTCCTAACACCCGAATCTCATCCGGAAAATGAAAAACATCAGCAAAATAAAAATGACACTACAAACATAAACTCCTATTACCAAAACCTCAGCTTGGAAATGAAAAATATCAACATGGGAGAAAAAAACTGTAAATATCAATCCATATCACCCAAGAAAAATGATACTACAAACATCAGTTTCTATCACCTAAACCTCGGCCGAAAAATGACAAACATCAACATGAGAAGAAAAAAAAGAAATCAAAATATCAATCAATATCACCCAAATAAAATACAAAACATCAATTCATATCTAATAAATCTCACCTAAAT
>JAULKK010316324.1:0-11645 GCA_032355705.1 Rubia peregrina
AGAGGCACTTCCTAAAGCGTCACTAATCATTTTAGCGACGCTTTTAAGTGTCTGTACTGTTAAAAAAAAGTGTCACAGTGGAAGATTTTTTTTGTAGTGTTAAGATAAAACGGTAAAACCAGTTTTTCAATTTTCTTTACGTTGTCTTTGTTATCATCTTTTCGAGTTAATAGATAACTTGTGAGATTTGTATTCTTAACAAAAGCTGTATTTTAGATGAACTAACTGTTGATTTATACCGAACTTTTATGATATTAAAACTATAAATAGCAAATGCATCAGCAATTGGATTCCAGTAAAACCAGAAGAGTACGGTGCATACTTTCTTCACTCTTCAAAGTTCATCATTTTTCTTTTTTTGACAACCCAAGTTCATCATTTCAATGGCTGGAACTGAAGCTCCAAGCGAAAGCTCCATGCATAATAAACATGGCCAAACCACACCACAATTCGACTTACCAGTTGATTCTGAGCACAAGGCAAAAAAGCTCAAAATCTTCTCATTCGCGCAACCCCACATGCGATCCTTCCACCTAGCCTGGATCTCCTTCTTCACTTGCTTCACCTCCACTTTCGCCGGAGCCCCACTTATTCCGATCATCCGCGACAACCTCGACCTCACCCGGTCCGACATCGGCAAAGCCGGAGTAGCTTCCGTCACCGGCGGCATTTTCTCCCGGCTCATCATGGGAGTAGTATGCGACCTAATCGGCGCCCGCTACGGCTGCGCACTAGTGAACCTGTTAGTCGCCCCGGTGGTTTTCTCGGCCGCGTTCGTGTCGTCGGGGACCGGGTTCATCGTGGTCAGGTTCATGATCGGGTTTTCACTGGCTACGTTTGTTTCGTGCCAACATTGGACTTGTGTGATGTTCAGTAGTAAGATAATAGGCACGGTTAATGGGGTTGCCGGCGGGTGGGGTGATATGGGCGGTGGCTTTACTCAGCTTCTTATGCCGTTTCTTTACCATGCGATTACTGTATTGTCCGGTGCTACTCCGTTCACCGCGTGGAGGATTGCGTTTTTTTTGCCCGGATTGTTTCATATTATCATCGGAATCGCTGTCTTAACCCTTGGCCAGGACATGCCTGATGGCAATCTCAGTGTGCTCCACGAAACAACTGGCGTCCCTAAGGACAAATTCTCTCGGGTTAGTATATACCACATGCAGTGATTTCTTTAATTTTCATGATTGGTACTGTCTATTTGCACTTTTCTTGGTCGACTTTCTCAAACTATGGTTGACAATCGATTACTTCAATTATTGTTACTAACATATTACATATACAAATTTGACATTTAGAAAATATATGATGCAGAGAGAATCTAACCTCAGGAGTTAATTCTGCCCTTTTTTTCTCCAGATTTTATATGTTGCAGTGACAAATTACAGAACATGGCTATTTTTCATTTTGTACGGCTTTTCCATGGGAGCTGAACTGACC
The DNA here is from genome assembly GCA_032355705.1 of Rubia peregrina. NCBI lineage: Eukaryota > Viridiplantae > Streptophyta > Magnoliopsida > Gentianales > Rubiaceae > Rubia > Rubia peregrina. The sequence continues at coordinate 1,444 of JAULKK010316324.1, forward strand.
ATAAACAATATAATTACAGAATACTTTTATGACAGGTTCAACTTCGCCATCCTTCAAATATTCCATTTCTTCTGAGTCATTTCTTTTAAAACTTACCAACGTAACAAGAGTTTATAAGATCTTGATGATGCACATATATAATCAGGTTTAACCTCCCACTCCACGTCGCTGGAATTATAGCAGCATGTTTCGGCCTAGCCAACTTCGCCTCCCGCCCCTCCGGCGGATGGGCCTCCGACGTCGCATCCCGGAAGTTCGGCATGCGAGGTCGGCTATGGGTTCTCTGGATCCTCCAAACGCTGGGAGGTGTCTTCTGCATCTGTCTCAGTCTCGCCCAGTCCCTGCCGCTAGCCATATTAGCCATGATGTTCTTCTCCATCGGAGCTCAAGCGGCCTGTGGCGCTACCTATGGAATCATTCCATTCGTTTCAAGGCGATCCCTCGGCATACTCTCCGGCATCACCGGAGCCGGCGGCAACTTTGGCGGCGGGTTAACTCAGCTGCTGTTCTTCTCCAACGCGAACCTCTCCACGGCCGGTGGGCTTACCTGGATGGGGGTCATGGCCGTGATTTGTACTCTGCCGGTGGCGCTGATTCATTTCCCGCAGTGGGGGAGCATGTTCACCGGGCCTTCTAAGGGCGGAGAGTATACGGAAGAGTATTACTATGCATCGGAATGGAACGATGATGAGAAGCAAAAAGGGATGCATCATGCAAGCGTTGAGTTCGCTAAGAATACCCAGTAGAAAGTTACGGCGACAAATTTTATATCCATTTTACCAAGAATAATCATGTTGAGAAATTTCTTTATGCAACACAAAACATGAATGTGTACGAGAAGAAATATGCAAATTTTATTGACGAAAACAGCATTTAGGTCGTGTTCAGTTTTTTCCCGTAAGAGTTTGTTTCTTTTGTTTGCTAGCCATTCTAAAGCTCTGTTTGATAGCTTACTTTTAAAAGTCTCAATTGAATAAGTGCTTAACTAATAAATACTGAATTCGTAAAGTGCATTATTTGATAACTAAAATGTTAACATCATGATAGAATAAGTGTATTGAGTGACAAACCGCGACATCTGGCACTGCCGCGGATCCAATCCATTTGTTGCACGGTGGTGCCATTATAGCCATTGAAAATTAGGCAGCACGTCGTTTCCGAATGTTGTGTAGCTATTATTAACTGCCTTGTTATTTTTTCAAATGTTGGAACTAGAGGAAATCGTCGTGCATGAAACATACTTCCAGATATCAGTAAACGAAATGTATTCATAAATGCACTTCATGTCCACAAGATTTAATGAACAACACATGTAAGTATTTTCCGAAACTAATAAACAAATTGTAACACCAAGTTAATTATAAGACAAAATGAGAAATAAAGTACATAGTAAGGCTATAATGTATTACAAAGACAAAGTAAATGTAACTAAAATTAAATACATAACAAGGCTTAATGTATCAAAGTAGACAAAGCAAATGTAAGCAAATGTGATAGTACTTTGGGGATTTTTATACACCAATGTTACTAAAGGTTGGTATGCGGTACCTAAACTTAAACTAGTTTGAGAGATTTGATTTAGTTGAACTTCATGGACCTAAATAGTAGATAGTTATTCGTCAAACGTATTGATGACTGAGAGCTGGGTTTTAAAAGGTGCAAAAAGTGCAAAAGCGCTAATGGTACGCTTTTCGGAAAAAAAACGCTTGTCAAACATGAACAAGTATTAAAGAAGGTAGTGCATTTGTTGTTGTTGCATTTTAAAAAAAGAATGAAAGAAGGTAGTGCATTAGTCCCACAAGGAAACATGTAGAAACTATTAGGTAGATATCGTTTAAAATTTGGTTTCGCTCCACATCTCTTTCAATTTGTCATTTGAAGGCCCTTTAAGGGTCATAAATGGGCCTTAAAATGACTATTTTCAAGTTAAAATTTTGACCTCATGGTCCAAAACTGAAACCAAATTATTCGGTTTATTCAGTTTGAACTCTGTTTTAAACCGAAACCGAATTTCAAATTTGGTTCGGATAATACGGGTTACTTGGGCAGTTTTGGTTTTGAACTTTTTAGGGCAAAAACCAAATAAACCGAACCAAATAAACCAAAAATCAGTCCGGCTGCGCTTTTTGACCGGAAGCGCGCTTTTTCCCACTAAAAGCGCTTCGACGAAAGCGCTCAAAAGCGCGCGCTTTTCGTCTGCATCAGCGCTTCGATACAAAAAGCGCTAAGGCTAGCGCTCAGCGCTTTTTAAAACCCAGAAGAATATCATCTCATGTATCTAGGGGTCCGTAGATAATTAAGCCAATATCATACATTGACACTGCATAAAGAGGATTATGAGTAGATAGGATATACCCGACTGACCTCAGCAATTGACAGGTGAATGCAAAGCCATGAAGACAGTAAAAGATAGTAGAAATCAAGTGTCAAATTATTCCACAATTCCTCAATAGTAATTACACATACACTTGTCAGTACATCTTGCAGAAAACCAGTGGTCGAAATGGTAGTAGAAAACTTAAGGGCACTTTACCATAATAATAAAACTACCAAAAAGCAGAATTACGAAAATCTGAATACCTTACTTAGACACAAGGTACAGAAAAAATTTGCCTAATGATTCCAAATCATGTAAGTTATGTAACCAAATTTCAGGTATGCAGAAACACTATTGAAGCATAGAAGGGAAGTTGAAATTTTTTAGTAAGGAATCAGAAATCTCAATATGTGCTAATAATAAACACTGGCCCACCCGTGTATGAATAACTAGGAATTTAGGAATTTAATTTATACAAGAGACAAGTGTTGTTTTCTCTATAGCACCATGATAGGGGCAACCAGTCAATTCTTTCTTATGTTCCAAGAGTCAACCGAAAAGAAACCAAAAAAAAACTAGAACACTAAGCAGTGCTGGTCGTTCCGTTCCACTACAGTGAATTTCACTGTTCTGCTTCTTCCATTCACATTTCCTATATGGACCCACAACAGCTATTCAGAGAATAATTTGGCTACAGGTCAAAGCTGCCATAATTAATATATGCATGCAATTTTCTCTTTTTTTTCAAACTTTGAAACTGCCTTAGGACTCCTACTAAGAGCGTTGTGCAGGGTAAACCAGGGTTATTAACTTGATTGATTCTAGAAACAGAGGACCACAGGTATGGCAGTGCACATGTACAAGGGTTTTACATTTAATGATTTATCAATGTTGAAAATGAATACGGGTTACAACCCAAGTGAGACTTCACAAATTGAGGAAGGAGAGAACCGAAAGCAAACACGTGGTGGTCAGAGAGAAGGCTAAGGTCCATTGGTACCATCGTAAGGATAACAGGAAGAAAAATAAATGGAAGTAGGAGGAACTGTCAGAATAGTTGGTAAATACTCACCCTGCGTGATCATAAGAGCTGAGAATGCCTTCATGAGGCCAAGGATAGTGTGGGGCCTCCAAGCCATGTTCAGCCTCATCAGCAGATGCAATGGTAGTGAAACTTAGAAGCCCAGTTACACCCGCACCAACTAGTGCCAGTGCTCTAAGCGAATTCACGGTAGTAGAACTCATCTTCTCAGGACCTTTCGTAAAAAGATGTGACAAAACTGGTGAGGCCTGCAAAATAAACCATTTTAGTACAACATAAATCTCTACATCTTATACACTAAAAAGCATGAACACAAACACTTCTCAAGTCCCAAATCTGTTTAACCTTTATTTTACAACAATAAAGAAAAGCCCGGCAAAAAAAACAATCACAAGGTCAGTCGCATCAATATTAGACCGCTATAGTATCCATTCTGACTCTAACTCATGCAACTTTCAAGTGTCAACCATAGTTTAGATAAAATAGAAGGCCAAACACTAAAACTGAACTTTTTTTCAGCGTCATAAACATGTCTATTGTAGACATACAAGTGAGAGATCATAGAAAAACTCCATAAAATGTAGACAAACTGATGGGGACACCAAAAGATACAAGGAAATCCAAAATTTATGAATTTCTCTGCCCATTACCCACATCATGGTGAATTCCAGGCAGAAGAAAAACCAACATGTTAGACAACTAAACTTAACGTCATCTTCAACATACTGATGATGCAAGATGCTGGAATTATTTTTCAACAACAGCAATTTCGAATTTTTAGTTAAGAACCTTTCTATTAAGCTTCTACTACTACTTCCAAACAGACCCAAAGATAAGTCGTAAACAGAGTAGTTTCACCCATTTCTTGTTTCAAGAGCGACACTATTATCAAATTTAGCAAGTATTTTTATTAACCTTCTGGTATATATATGTTTAAGAAATTAAAATTCTGACCATTTACCTAATGGTAGGTACCGGGGCTTCCTGATTTGTACTATAACTGGTACTTGACTTAAGTTATGGTGACTAATAAGAGCCAGACGAACAAATTAGAAGCAGCAGCAAATAGTTTAACCAATACCATGGCAAGGAATAAGAACTACGTAGGCCAAGTAATGGTAGAAGGATAATAAGCTTAAGGAAATTTAGACAAATTAAATATGCTAATACACTGAAACTCTTCAAGTACAGGGCATGACAACTTGTCCTGTCACTATCCACAGATTTAGGCATACATAAAGTCAACTTCGGCGCAAGAAAATTGCGTAGAGCGTTAGCGACAAGCTATAAAAAACCAAATAAAGAACACATAAAGGTGGATTTCTTTACCGTGCTCTGGGACTGGAGCCTCTCCCGCAGCCTGCTAATCACTCTGCCTCCAGCTCCAAACATTTTTTACGGTTTACTGTAACCATCAAAAGACAACGTCAATCAATAAAACTAAAATCTAAACAACAAAAAATTGAATCTTTGGAGCCAAACAAAACAAATGCATGTCCGAGCTACCGAATCAAATCTAAACGTTTAAATTAAACGAAATCAGAGGACACAAAATTATAATCTCAAAAATACCCGAGATCCACCCGACTTAATCAGAGTCCAATAATCTAAACTATAACCACAATCACGAAAAGGATCATTTTCACCGCATAATTATAATAAATCCCTAAATCTGTGAGAGTAGAAGAGATTACCTGGAATCGAATCGAAGGGGATTAAGTTTGAAACCGTAAGTCGAGGATGTGGTCACAGTCTGCTTCTTAATATAAATCGTGCCCTACACACGCAGTCGCAATGGCACCAAATATTTTTATATTTTCCTGTTATGCCCCTCGTTTCTGAACAATTTCCACGCGTGTTTTTTACTTTTCCGGTGGCTGTCCTTTATTTTCTTCATTCGATTCTTTTTTAATTCGTTCTTCTTGTGAGCAACAAATTTTGATTCTAAAAAAATAGGGTTAAATCCATTTCTAATCCTACCAGAATTTTTTTATGTGGGGTGAGGGGCTAATCACATTAGGACAAGTGTTAAAAAAATATTTTAAAAAAAAGAATCGTCCATAAGACGAGGGTTTATAGGGTTCACATCTCTTTTCTATTAAGTTCAATTTTGCACATTGTGCGATTACAATTAAGAAGTGGGATAACCCCATTTACATTTGAGGCAGTAACTAAATATTACAATTCTAATCTATAGCCTGAGTGACTAAAAGAGAGATACACAAAGGCGACAGTCGATATTACAATATTAAATCTATACCTATGTGGCAGTGAGAAGGAAAGGCACACTAAAGATAATTGGTTATCATTGTGTAGTTATCTTGTAGCCACAATAGCATCGACTTGAAATTACCATTAGAACCAATCATAGAGTAATATCAAATGGCAGGCACACAAAATGTTTCATACACACTTCTGATCAAATATCTAAGGCAATCTGACTTGTCTCCATTTAACCCGTAAAATCATTTTCCTAAACTAAGAGGTTGAAACCAGTCATTTTGATTTCCAAAAATATTATTTGTCAATGTATAGAAATCACTTCCAATGTATGGAATTATCTCTAACTTGACCCCAAAAGACAGTAATGGCCAACTCAATTGATTTAACAATATAGTTGGCCTATAGAATCTAATGGACCATAATCTACAGATCTGATTTAAATCCTTAGAAAAAATAGTATCGCATAAGTCCATTGTTTAAACAATTTTGACATGAATTTCTCCTTACTATTTCTTTGGATATCAAATCTAAAGTCAATCAATTTTACCGATACGGCCTACCATAAATATTTATTTCATAGACAATTATCATATGATACTAAGGTCCAAAAACTATTTAAAAACCTTCCCATTTTAAAAGACTAAAAGAGAAAAAATGAAATGAAATAACAAAAATAAATGAAATACAAGCCTCCTACCCTAAAAAAAATTAAAAAATAAATAAGAGGTTGAAGAAAAGAAAATAAAAGAGAATTACTCCAACATAGCCAGGACATCATCAGAAAAGTTACTAAAATCGGCGAACTTGCCGGGAAATTATAGAATAGGTCTGATTAGAAGTCATATACCCTCATTTTGCTACTGTCTTGTGGGTTGTTCCGTTGAGAAGGATATCGTTGCATCGTCAAAAACCCGTTGACCCTACAAACGCCATTGTGAAATCGTTGTAGCAAGAGAAAAGCCCAGCTTGCATATCCAAATCTGTGACCTCAACTTAGTTGACTCTTCCGACCCACTACGAGTTGACTCGTCCAACCCGCTGCGAGTTGAAACCTGGACCTCCGCTCGTTGAATCGCTAACCACCACATTTTGAGAAGTCGGACAGCAGCGCGTTGAGACGTTGGACCCTCCGTGAAGTGCCTGATCATGATCACCATGTAAAGTTGATTGAATTCACCATGAATCGAGCTCTAACCCTTGGACGAAACACTGATAGGACAAGTGTAAAATAAAATGAGGTGGAAAAGAATTTTAAATTAATTTCTTCCCCCAAATTAGCTCCACCTCACAACGCTTGTCATAATGTGATTAGCCCTTTGTACCCACATATATTTTTTCCCACATGATTTTTTTTCTTCTGACCCTACCTTTAGGCTGAAAGTGCTAATATAACTCTGCAAAATCAAAAAATGTCAAACTAACCCTAATTGTGATAAAATGTGCTGATATAACCTTCAGGCCTAATATGGCGTTGACTCACCAATTGAGCTGTTGACTGGATCTGAAATGACAAAAATACCCTTACTCCTAGGATCTGAACTGATTTTTCCCATTTTACCCTTTTTAAATGATAAAGAATATGTGATGGGTTTCAAAGTGGTCACGGTGTCGCTGTTGTTGCAATCCATGCGGGTGGCGCGACTAAGGATTTCTCCAGCGCAACGGTAATCTCCACAACGAAGGCAGCGGAGAGCTTGGCTTCGGAGACGGAGGTAGTGTAGGGAAAGAAAGACTAAGAAAAGGTAAAATTTAGGGTGTTGTTATGTTCCCACCGACGGTGGTTGGTGTAAAATAGAGGGCACTGCGACATTACTAGCGGTGCGATCGACATTCCTAGCGGCGGTTGGAGAAATTGCAGGCAACGTTCCGGTGCGTCAAATCCACATGCTTCGCGGAGAAGAATACTTGCACATGAGAACATGCGCGAGATTATTGACTTCGGCGAACGGGCAGAATTCGGCAGTGGACGAACCGACAGGGACAACGGATGGCTGAATTTCTGCTCATCAGAGGTGAGGTTTAATTTTGTATTTTTTTAAAGACTTGCTGAGATTTAATGTTATTTGACTGAGTATATCATTAACAAAGGTTCTTTGGTGTAGTGATCAGTATTCTAGGCTTTGAGGTGATAGACCTGGGTTCGAATCGCGGTAGGGCTTATTTTTTTGAAGATTTTATATTCGTTATATACATGCTGGAGTTTGTTATTATTTGACTGAGTGATAGTTCATCAATTGTTCTTTGGTGTAGTAGTTAGTATATGAGCTATGAGGTTAGTGGCCTGAGCACCAATCCCACTAGGTCTTTTTTTTAAAGAATTTATATTGTTGATGTACTGTAGATTTTTGGTTGAGGTTCGTAGTTTTTTCCTCTCATGTTGATTTTTTTTATTTTTCGGTTGAGGTTTATTTGATATGAGTTAATATTTTGTATTTTATTCGGGTGATATGGATTTATATTTGTAGTTTTTAAATTTTCTTGTGTTGATGTTTTTCATTTTCCGGATGAAACTTTTTTTGAAGAATTTATATGGTTGAGGTACCGTAACTTTTTGGTTGAGGTTTGTAGTTTTTTTCCTCTCATGTTGATGTTTTTCATTATTCGGGTGAGGTTTATTTGATATGAGTTGTTGTTTTGTAGTTTATTTGGGTGATATGGATTAATATTTGTAGTTTCTTTTTTCTCATGTTGATGTTTTACATTTTCCAGCTAAGGTTTAGGTGATAGGAATTTATGTTTGTAGTGTATTTTTTTCATGTTGATTTTTTTCCATTTTCCGGATGAGTTTTAGGTGTCTAGAGTTGATGTTTGTAGCTTTTGGATGATATATGTTGATATTTGTAGTTTTTTTATTAAAAAATATGTTGATGTTTTACGGTTTTTAGAGTGAAAAATTTATACTCTTGAGGTACCGTTGATTTTCGGTTGATGTTTTTAGTTATTTTCTCTCATGTTGTTGTTTTCATTTCTCGGGTGAGTTTTAGTTGATATGAGTCGATATTTTGTTGTTTTTTTGGTGTTATATAGGTTGATATTTTTAGCTTTTTTCTCTCAAGTAGATGTCTTTCATTTTTTAGGTGAGTTTTAGATGATAGGAGTTGATGTTTGTAGTTTTTTGGTGATATAGGTTGATATTTTGTAGTGTTGTTTTCTTATGTTGACATTTTTCAGGTGAAGTTTAGGTGATAGGAACTGATGTTTTTAGCTTTGGGTGATATTGGTTGATGTTTGTAGTTTTTAAAAAAAATTATAATTTAAGTTTTGTTGATATTTTTATTATTTTCAGTTATGATTTTTATGACTTTCAGTTGATGTTTTGTTAGTTGTAGTCGACATTTTTCTATTTTTTGTTGATTTTTATTTAATTTTTTAAAATATTTTTTATTGCAATGTTTTAGTCGATATTTTATGATTTTCTGTTGATGTATTGTTAGTTCTAACTACTGTTTACGATTTTCTGTTTGATGATCATATTAATTTTCTGCATTTTAAATAATTTTAATTTGCAGGAAAATGATCCAAAAAAGGACCAAAAAGCCCCTGTAAAATTATTAGAGATAGGTCCCCGAGGCTAGAATATATTTAAAATTGTATAAAAGCCCCTGCCTAAAGTTTAGAATATCTTACAGGATACCATCTTAGTTCTTTAGGTGTATAAGATGATTCGATTTATGAGTTCAAGGAAAAGGAAAATGATAAATATTGATTTGGAAAACCTATAAGATCAACACTCTAATGGACATAATCTTTCCATTCCACATCGGAGATTTGAAGAAAACAGAACTGCAATGGTACTTTTTTTTTGCGTCTGATATGGTGCGTATGTACAGTTTCACGCCAAATTTAACGAGTAATGTTCTAACTCAAATTTTTTATTTCCTGCTTTTCCACTTAACATTTAATTCATTTTCTCTCTTTCTCATTTTATCAAAATGGGAAAGTGGAAAGAGCTAGGACCGGATGGAATCCCAGCTGGTTTCTATCAACACTATTGGAATGAGGTTAGGGAGGATCTTACTAAGGTGGTCAAGGAATTCTTTACAACAGGAAGGATGCTAAGCGAGTGGAATACGACCGACATTACACTCATCCCGAAGAAAAAGGTACAAACTAAACCTGCTGATTTAAGACCAGTTAGTTTGTACAATATTACATAAAAAGTGATTGCAAAAATCTTAGCGAATAGACTAAAGAAAATAATGGGTACTTAATATCCGGGAACCAAATGACGTTTGTACAAGGGAGATCAATAGTCTAGAATTCTCTGATAGCGCACGAGCTCATAGTGAAGGTCAGGAAGCAGAAGACGGGAAAGACTGCAATTGCAGCACTTAAAATTGATATGAGCAAAACATATGATTGTGTTTCCTGGGACTTCCTCAGGAAGGTCATGGGGTGGATGAACTTCCCAATTGAGTAGATAAATTAGATCATGGAGTGTGTCACCACGGTAACATATTCAATTAAATTCAATGGGGAGGTATCACATCCATTCAAACCCATACAAGGACTATGTCAAGGATGTCAACTGTCCCCGTTCTTATTCATCCTATGTCAGGAAGTTCTGTCATCCATGATAGCCTCGACATCATTCCAACAAGTATGCAGGGGAATACAGTG